>JAIPRM010014854.1:0-10491 GCA_025469315.1 Stegophylla sp. TES_Ste_2020
TTTCGGACGATAAAAAAGGTAGCTCCAGATGATTTTTATGTCTCCTAAACAGTTACAAAAAATAGTTATCTGGTTCTTGCACGGACGCCTTCTATGAAATGCAGTTGACGGCTCAATTATTATTAGTGGGCCTATAATTTTAATTTTTTGGTAGATGTCGATGATATTCAAAATGTGCACCTATTTACAATATACTCTTTTTATTTTTTGAAATTTTTTAAAAAGTATCATTGATTGTTTTATAAATGTTATTGTGTTTGTCAATTAAAAAAAAAAGTGTGTACTTCACCCATCGGGGTGTTCTTCGCTCCTCGGGTGGGATAAATTTTGACAATTTTGTTCACAAAATTTATGAAAGTCATTTTCAAAAGTCTTTAACAGTTTTCCAAAAACAAGGAAAAACTTCCGAAAATTTGAGTAAAATCAATAAAATATACCGTTATCTAAATTTCCATTAAATCAGTTTAGGGAATCCTAAAAAAATATTACCATTCAGCCATTTAGTATCAACAACGTAATAACACAGAATAAGTGTGTTTTAAAATAAAACTAGTCAAATTTTATCAAAATGCTAACTTTAAATAGGTGTAAAAAAAAAGGTGACTTACGATTATCGATATTTCACAGTATCTTATATATGTGTATGTATTGTATTTTTAGATCTTAATACGAAGAGGCAAAAAATAAAAAATTTCCAATCATTTCAAAGTTATAATATTAGCTTAAAATTTTTCAAATATTTTTGAATTTTCATGAAGTTTTTACGTAACTAATTTTAGTAGTAAATGGAAGTCTCGAGTTTCTACAAATTCGATCATCAAAAATCATTAGTTCTGAAGTTATGATTAAATAACTAAAATTGTTTCATAATAATATTTATTTCGGTATTTCTAGTAAATTTATCTACACTTTTTCCGATTTGTTTTCAATCAAAACCTTGTAAAATATTTAATTATTCGTCCACAAAAAGCTTTCCTCAAGAAAATATTCCCAAGATAAATTCTAACTAAATACAAACTTTATAAAGGCCAAATCAATTCTTTTTTATGTACGTTGAAGTATGTAATTGTATGAAAAACTAATGATTCTGTTCAAATGCTAACTTAAAATGATAATGAAAAAAAAAGTTGACTTATATTTTTGACAGTTTTTCAGTATTGCAAGTATATAAATCTATACTTAATATTATAAAGAGGAAAGATTTGATTGTTTATATTGAATACGCTCCTAAACTACTGAATCGATTTAAATTAAATTTGGTACATAGATAGTTTAGACACTGAGAAGAAACATAGGCTACTTTTTAATACTAAAAAAGTGCTATAAGGGGCTGTAAGGGGCTTAAATAATAAGTTTATTTGTTTGTACGGGCTAATTATCAAAATGGTTAAACGGTCGGTAAAGTACTTTGGTAACCATGACAACATGACGATCTAAATAAATAAAATTGAAAAGTTTATTATTCTGTTTGTACGAGCTAACTTTTTTCGAGCAACGGAAAGTTTATTTTTTTAAACGGGCCTATCTTCGAAACGGCTTGACTGAATTTGACGGGATTCAGACGACCGAGTTAAGTACTCTGGTAAGCATGATAAATATGATGATCTAAGTAAATAAAATTGAAGAGTTTATTTTGTGTGTACGGGGTAATCTGCGAACGGCTAAACCGAATTTGACGGGACTTAACCATGGCAACACGATTATCTAAATAAATAAAATTTTAGTTAATTCTGCTTATACGGACTGATCTGATTTTGTTGTTCAGGTTTTTTCAATGTTTTCTAAATTCTACAAAAGAAAGGCTCAACATTTATGAAATGTTTTTGAATTTTTATGACATATGCACGTGATTATTTTTAGTAGTTGGTGAAGTTTCAAGTTTCTAGCTCTATTATTTTTGATGTTATACTAAAAAACTAAAATCAAATTAATGAAAATTCAGGTTGTGTCATATTTACCGTTTTTAGTAATTTTTTCGGTAGTTTTTCAATATGCTTGGAAAAAATATTGAAAAAAGAGAAAAATGAACTCCTAAAAGTACCAATCAAAAGTATGCAATATCCTATCGAAAAATGTATGGATCGAATTTTTTAGACAAGTATTTCTAAAAGTGTCTCAATAAATCCATACAAAAAAATTATAAAAACACAGATTTGTAAAACCAATACATTTATCGGTCCGCTCAAAACCTAAAATGTAATGTGTTATCATAGATAATTTTGTCACATAGATATATATTAAATATTAGGCGCCCCTAATATTTAATAAATAATGATAAAAAAAAAAAACTGTAGTAACAAAAGACGATAGTTTCCTTGAGCTCCCCCCCTCCCTTGAGCAAGTACAAATACACGACGTATATTCATCTTTAAGTTCATCTTAATATGAGTGTATTATAATAATTCTTATTATTATGATTAAATATTTTTATATTTTATTGTGATTCCAAGCGTGGATCCAAGAAAAGGGCGATGGGAGAGGGGGGGGTGATTGTCCCTTCCAGGAATTTTAAAATGCATACTAAAAATCCTTAATGCGTGTGTAAAAATGTATTAATTTTATGTATATTTGATCTATTTTTGTCTAATCTCCCCCTCCAGATTAAAGTCCTGGATCCGCCACTGTGTAATACGCTTACACGATGCAGTATTATTATTATATGCGCTTTCCGGGAGGGAACCACTGTGCTGTGTGCCACCGAACGGAATGCCACTATTGGCCGAACGCCACGTCCAATGGGGTAGTTGGTGGTTCTCACCGAGCGCTGTTTTCCAGAGGGATGCTCCGGGGTTGTCGTCAGTTAAATTTTGAAATCACTATCGTTCCCGTCGAGGTGCACCATGGCAGGAGGACCCTACTTGTCGCCGTTGCCCGGCGATCTCTTGTCCGAGTACATGTTTGGCAGACGCAGACAGGCAAGTCTATGACACATATTATTCTAAACGATATTTTACTAACGAGTTTAATAAATATAGTATTTATAAATTATAATTAAAAATATTATGAAATTAATTATTTATTAATTTCAAACATTTATTAATGACAAGTGTTAACATTATGACGACCGTTAGTGGCATTAGTGCTATATGTGAAGTTATAAAATATACTAAAATTTTAATATTAAGAATATCGTTTTATTGTGTTTTGATCACAAGAGATTTTAACTATTATTCAAATATTTATTTTCAAGTGAACTCATATTAAATATTAAACTAATGCTGTAATTTATAACCATACGGTTCGAAAGTCGTTGTGATCGCGTATTTTTTCAGTATATTAGGTTATCTAGTAAATCCGTTTCGTTGAGTTACTAGTGAAATGGCAAAATGTTTTTCATATTCCATAATTTAAACGTATATACTGTAGCGTAGATATTATGACATAATAAAATAATTTCGTCGATTTTAAAATTTATAAAAATTAATTCAAATCAAAATTTTATTATATTACAAGAAAATATACCTTTTAAATATACAGTGAAACCTCTGAATAACGGACACTCTCGGTTACCAAAATTTAGTCCGTTATTCAGAGGTGTCTGCTATTCAGAGCGGGTTTTAGCTTGCAATGAATACACCTCCCTTTTTTAAAATAAATTTCCGCTATTTAGAGGTGTCTGTTAGGAGAGGTTTCACTGTATTTATAGATTTGTTATATATTATCTATAATAGATATTTTATCGTAGATGTAAATATAGTCTGTTAAATTTCCGAATCAGCTAAATTTATCGCGAAAACTACATTGTTGATGTCCCTCCAACGGTTCTACGTCAAAAGAGCGAAAGCAAAAAAGCGAACGCAGAAGTGCGAAGGCAAAAGTGCGAATGCTAAAAGAGCGAACGGAAATATGAGCGAAATTAAAAAGAGCAAAAAATATATTAAACACATTAAAACCAATGAAAATTCAAGTTTATTTTGTTATAAGACCGTACACCAAATATGATATAGAGAATTTATTTTTGTCTCTGTAAGTCTAACCATGTTTTGTTTAATTATATTATGTTACCGATAATGCCGTACATTAATAAACTTTGAAAAATAGTTATAAAACATACAATTGAAAATAATTATGTTCCTGGTCAGTAGTGCAGTCAGGATTTCTCAATGGAAATATAATTTTTCATACGTTTAGTAATTTAAATTTATATAATAATTATTATGTTTGTTTATTATGTCAAATTACATTTTTTGAGTTTAAAAAAAATGATATACTTTTAATTTTGTTCCTTTTAATTCGAATAATTATTTTTACTTGTTTATTTTTCAATTAAAGGTTAACTATAAATTATTTTTATTTAATTTCAAATATATCATTTTCATCCTTAAATCAAGAAAATATAGTTATCTTATGATTTAACTTGCATTACATAAATTACGTGTTGTTGGGAATAAATTTATCTTAATACACAAAACAAATTTATGTAATTTACTAGCATTTATCATATTATGTAAGAAGAAAGGTAGCACCTTTATATTAAATTTCAAACGTAAGAAGACAACGGATCCTCTAAGATGCTAAGTCCCTATCTAGTATAACTAGGTACCTTATTAATATACTTTGACATTTTTATAAACTATATTTTAATATCATAACCACATATGAATTCAATATTTTTGAGTTTTAGAATGTTATAATAAACCTGATTTCTAAATACTGAAAAACAATATTATTAGTTAAGTTTTTTTAATTAAATTTATATTCTCCTTCAAACGAAAAAAACAAAAATTCATTTTTTAATACCTATTTGTATTTATTCGCCTCGTTTTAAGAGCATAATTGCATGCACCACCAACATTTTTAGAGCATTAAGTTCCAAACAAAAAGTTCAACGGGGGAATTGATAACGAGAGAAAACTTCTTTTCTTTCTACTCTATTAAATTATTCACCTTTCTTTGTTTTACATAATGTTACTTTACAACTAATCAAAATTGATTTTTGTTCTTTTCGAGTAGCGAAGAAACCGGACGACGTTCACTCCACAACAGCTCCAAGAACTCGAAAGCCTTTTCCAAAAAACTCACTATCCCGATGTGTTTCTGAGAGAAGAAGTAGCTCTCCGGATTAATCTTTCTGAAGCTCGCGTACAGGTCAGTATTGATTTTATTCTATTGAAGAGCCGACGAGGATAGTCGGATCAATTAAACACATTCGATGTACTATTACATATTACTATTACACAGAGAGATTTCTTTATTTATTACACTAAACTACTGATTATAATCTAAACTAAAATCAGAAAATACTATGTGATCAAATTTAATACAACTATATTTTTAATATTTTTGCCTGCGTTAGATAACAATTTTTTTTTTTATTTTTTTAATTAACTAACACAATAAATACATTGAAAAGAATTGGTGAAATTTTTTTGAAACCACAAAGTCACTATTTGGTTTTAAAGTTATGCAGCGGAAATTGTGTCGCAAATAAATATTACAGAAGTCCTATAAACTTATAATTTTAAAGATTTAAAAATAATTCAATTACAAAAAAATAGTGAAAATGTTACTAAATCATATTATATGAACTTGAAAACAATATGATGACATGGTACCTGTATTTATTATTATTTCAATAAAAATGGTTAAAATTTAAAAATATATATTTTTAATTTTTGTTTGTTTATGCATATTTTTTCAAAAACTTACTATATAATAATCAAAAAACTTAATGAGATACATTTTATTTATTAAAATTAAAACGGAAAAACTCTGATTCTCATTCGGTTGTGATTTTGACGAAAACAACTACTTAAATTAATTATACGTACCTACTCGTTATTGAAACATTATCATTATCAAATGAACATAATTTTAAACACCACTAAACCAAACGTATCGATGTTTGTGATTAGGTGTGGTTTCAGAACCGTAGAGCCAAGTGGCGTAAACACGCTCGGCTTCAAATTATCCAAGACGCCTGGAGAATTCGTTGTATGGGATTAAACACTCAAACTCTTTTAATGGGTTAGTTAACATTTATAAAAGCAATTTAAATTTTCATTTTAAACTTTATTTTTATTTTTTATTTTCAGGTCGTCAAGTGCCCGAAGGAACAACTCGATTGACAGACGAAAAAGGGTCTCCGCCGACGACTCCGAACCAATCGTCGGTCTCGTCGCCTACCCATGTGCCCGGGAGTTATAGGATGCTTCAAAAGTACGACGAATTAACAAATAACATTTAAATCATTTTAAAACGTACTAACTGTATAATCCTTTTTTTCTTAGTTTTCAGGTAACAGAAAGACCGCCTTTAGTCGGACCACCTCCAAATACGTCAGTCACAACCAAATTGTTCTGCCCGTACTCGTCTGCTGGTAAGATACCTATAGATAAATGGTATATCGCTCATAATATTCAGCTAAATAAAAATAATTATCAAGTAATTGATACTATTGTTATAAAAAATTACAGTATTAATAGTGATAAAGAAATTATCATGATATGTTTTAGAATACAGCTACGTTGCATAAAATAATACTGCGTCTATGGTTAAATATTTTGACCGTGATTTTCTAAATCAAAATCTTTCAATAATAATCGATTAAATTTACTAAATTTTGATCGTTGATAAAAATTATAAGGTAATATAAGCACATCCATAGATGTTACTAGGTCTTAAATCCGTGGAGGTTCTAAATATTTTTGATACCATAGTATAATGTATTATATAATGTAAGTATGATGTATGATTTCAATAATAATAAATTAGTAAGGATGTACAATTACAGGTAACTGGGAAAAAGAAAAGCACATTTTTTTCATAAATTTTTCAAAGTGTCTAAGTATTTTCAAAAATTAACATTCACAAAATATTACAATTTAATTTAGTAAATCAAAAAACATTTATATACCCAGACAATTATCTAAATTCTGTATACAAATAATGATTAAAATTATACTCCGGCTGAACATAACAGATTTTTTTTTTTACTTAATTCAATGAAATCTGTAGACTCTTGTTTACAATTAGATTATTGCTGAATATTAATGCAGAACAATAATAGATTTTAAACACATTGGTGAACTATTTTGGTCATCATTAGTGACGATAATACTTATATTGAAATATTTTCCAGACGATGACGTTTTAAATAGGCGTCCGACTCATCTCCAGGACACTAGATCTGACCTGAACGGCAATCTATCATTAATGGTAGGTTCAGTGGATTTAACGTGCTCAAAATCTCGCTCTAGCAGTCCTGAAGGCGAAAACGACATAAACGTTAACGATTAATACAAGACATGTGAATATTATTGAGGACGACAAAATGCAATTTAATTTTTAAAGGAATTTAAGCGCTAGGTACAATACCTATTATGTGAATTACTTAATGATAATGTACATAGAAATTAATGCAAAAAAAATAATAAATTAACCACAGTGATTTATTCTCTTTACTGATATAAATCCTTACAATGAAATGTAATAATGTTAAAACATAATATTTTAAGATGGTTAGTGTATACATATTTTAGACAACTTGAAATAAAAATTGTGTATTGGCCCAAATATTGTAAGTATTTACTTAGACATTAATATATGTATATTTAATTTTATAATTTTTAATAAATATCCGTTCTTTGAAAATAACTTATGTACAGTATTATATTTGATAAACAATTTTCTCACGTGTCCATAAATAAAAACAACGAATCTTGACTCTTTTAAATAGTTTTTTCAACCGCTTTATTATTTTATTATAATGTTTATATTTGACTGTAATCAGAAATTATTTATGAAGTATTCGTAAGGTGTAAGAGAATATGTAAAAATCAATTTTTGTAAATGTTGTATGTAACCAAATAATTTTTAGTTCAACATTTATGTTCAATGCTTCAAAACTGATAATTATTATTGTACATTAGTTGAATCTCCACTCAGAATCGTTTTATTGAAGACATTATTTATAGCTAATTTAAAAAATTCAACACACCCGCCAATAGTATCCCATCTGAAGTGTGGAGAATACACCAAGGTACACACTTTTTTAACATATAATTTTTATATACAAGTTAGCAAAACAGTAACTTTTACATTTTTAACTAGTTATATACAAATATCACAATTTATGATATTATACAAATATTATAAAATGACTGATTATTATATCGTATAATACAACTCGGATTCTTCTGCTATTCTACTGTAGTTAAGTAAAATTCATTAGTTATTATTTTGGTATGAACTGTGCAATTTTGCTTGAATTTCTATTATTATATAAGTAAATTTTCAATATTAAAAACAATAGCCAAGGATTTATTGTTACTGTCGTTTAAATGTATTATTAGAACCTAAATGAAGTGAAGAAACTAGTGCTTTCTCAATGATGTTTATTTTTTTTTTTCTGTGAACACTTTTTCGTATGGACCTACTTGTCCAAAAGTCTCAATCAGCAACTTTTTGAAACTGGATTTGCCACTAGTTGGTACTTTAGAGAGGTCATTTTTAAAATTTCTCAAATTATTAATTTTTTGATGAGGGACTACCCAAGATTTCACAAAAAAGACTTGGAAACCATCATTTTTTGATCAAAACTTTATGAAAATGTAAACATAGATTGACAATAATATTAGGAACATTTTGGCGCAAAAAATTTTTGGAAAATGTGGGAAAAAATTGGACATTTTTCTAACACTTTTTTTCTCATTCATTTTTTTTTCCTTTTCTTAATTTATTAAATAAAAAAAAAAAAAAAAAAGTAAAGTAAAGTAAAGTATAGACAAGAAAAGCGGACATACTTCGCACCATGGATATCCTTTATTTTTCGGTCGGTGGTGGGTGTGTTGAAAATGACGAATATTATTGTTCTTTATATTATCAACCTTCTTAGTTTAGAATCGTATTATATTGAAAAATGATTTATCATTTCTTTACAATTTTACACTCCCACCAAGAGTATCTTACCCGAGGAGAGAAGAATGTCTGTGGTACGAAGTATGTCCGGCTTTTTTGTCTATACTTTTTTTAGGACGAGGATACATGCAGATTGTACGTACAGTACCCTACGAATCAAAATCTATTTGCAGGTACATTTAAAGAAACATAGCAGTCGTATTGGACACTTGGGTCTTCCTCCAGTGACAAAGCTATTGTAGTTCAAAGTTGAGCAGCAGTCCGGGCCCTGAAATTCAGGAAGCTTTGTGACCCTTTAACAATTGTATAACTAAAACTAAAAATTTGATATTCTAAATCCAACGAGTTAAATCCCGTCAAAATCAGTTTTAAAATGTACTAATAATCAATTAATTGAATGCGTATTTTATCAGTACGAGTTAGTACTGTCGACAAAATACTTAATTTTTCAACTCAACAAATATTATACGTAATATTAAGCAAGAAACTGATCGTTTTAAAGTAAATATTCATTTGTAATTGGACCAATATTTTCATTTCAGTTTCTCAATATTACCATCTGGTTCAATCTGAATATTAACTGAAACGTTTATTGTATACAAGTTATGCAGGGATATACCTAATTAAATATGGTAACTGTAGTGCTCATTGCAATGTTATTATTTCACACCAACATTCTTGTAACTTCTACAAGAGTTGAAATATCTTTCAAATTCATCAAAGTTTCAAAGCTGATTCAAATGTTTCAAAATTAGATTAAATGAAGTGATCTTAAAGCCTGTAAAAGATTAAAAATTTGATAAGATACATATTAATAAATTGTATGATAAATCTAAAAATTTAAATTTTAAAATAAATGATAATAATAATAATAAAAATAATCTGATAATTATGTTTGTAGTAATAAACTGGTTATTCTTTTTATATTGTATATAATATGTTATTGGCCCAAGAAACATCAAATTTTTCTGAAAATATATTGAAGTTTGTATTTTCTTAATGTTGTTTATACTTGGAAATAATTTGAAAATTCTACAAGGATTGTTATAGCTGTTTTTGATGTTATTACAAAATAATTCGAAAAATTACTCGAAAATTTAGTTTTTGCATATTTTACCCTTTTACTCGAATTTTCAATACCTAATTATTTTTTATTTACGCTAGTAATAACTAAAGAGAATATCGATAAACACTTTTTTAAAGTACCATCCAGATGAAATATACGATCTTTTAGTTGATAGATGAAACTATTGGATGATTTTTGCTACCTGTAAAAGTGATAACATACATTAAAAAAAAAATATTGTGAAAAATACATTATTTACTCCACTCAGAATCTAAAATTACGTATAATTGCCTTTTGAAACTTAAACATGTGTAAGGCCGAGCGCACACTGGTAAAGCAGACTTGCTTAAAGCAACTTAAAGCAATTTTGCTTTAAGTTGATTTAGTCATAATAAAACAATAGGTACCGCACATCAAAAAAGCAAGAATAGTCAAATATACAAAATTAACAACGTTAATTATAATAGATCTTCTGTGGCAGCTATTGATATACGAAATAAATTTATGAACTACTTCAATTCAGGAAATGGTGCAGTTTATTGGCAAGATAAATACTTAGTGTAAAC
>JAIPRM010014855.1:0-10490 GCA_025469315.1 Stegophylla sp. TES_Ste_2020
CAAATTTTGGGTAGTTTTTTCAAAAAAAAAAAAAATTGAAGAATTGAGAAATTCAAAAAATGACCTCTTTAAAGTACAATCTAGAGGCAAATTAGGTTTCAAAAAGTTATTGATCGAAACTTTCGGACAAGTATTTCTATATAAAAAGTTGTACAAAGAAAAAAAAACATCATTGTAAAAACACTAGGTTCTTCACTTCGTTCAGAATCTAAAAATAAATAAAATAATATTATTGGTCGTATGACTTAAGAGTTAAGATGTCAAGTCGATTTATAAATAAATTAACAACAAAATAAATAGTAAATAATAAGGTTTCATTAAAACAGTCAATTGGAAAAAGAAACGATAGTTAATTTCTTCAATAAAACGATTCTGAGAGGAGCGTTAGTTTATAAGAGACAATTTTACTTAAAAATTATGAAATTTATTAATATAATAAAAAATATATTTTGCATACAGCCTGTCTATTAACTGAAAATAGTAAAAAAAAACTTGATAAGAGAAAAAGTGTTAAAAAACCTTTTCAAAAATTTTTTTTTCACATTATCATTATTTTCTTGTATCAAAATATTTTTCATAACTATATTTAAAAAATATTCATAAAGTTTGGATTAAACATGATGAAAAACATTGATTACAAACATTTTTGTAAAAACACCAACTTTTTCGTTCCACTCAAAATCTGAAAAGTTTTAAAACGTATTTAGTGTCATTACTTTGTAATCTATGTATAGATGATGTATTATATATTATAGGTAGGTTAAACATTTATAACAGAGGTTAGCTATACACAATAATATGTAGTCGTCCGTTCAGTATTAACGTTAATGGGCACGTACGTTAGTTGTTCAGGTATATAGAATAAGGTGTAACCAAAGTTTTTATTTTATAGATTCGCTGACCTTGAGCGAAAATTATGAGCTTTGGTAAGAATATACATGAAACAATGATGTCGAGCAATGAGCAACACAATAGTTTCGTTATTTTTCGCGTCAAACGAGAATATATTTCCTATGGGTATATACACAAAATATATATTAAATTAATGGGTGCGTAAAATATACACAGGTAGTAGGCATGCATGTGTTATATAACAGTTTCGTGTGCATATTTTGTTTTAAATAGGTCACGTTGAGACGGTGAAAACAAAATACCGAACAGTTTTGCGAATACTTATACGCGCAGTCGCCGAAATAAATTCACGAAGAAACTACAGTATGTACTATTTTACTATTTTTTGGTAATATTAACGACCGATAAGCACATTTAGAGTATCAGCTACTGCAGTAGTACACGAACATGAAATATTTAACAACACAAAGACAGCAAATAAACAAAATACGTTGCTCAAACGTGCTTAAAAATTAACGCGCATTACCGAGTAGCGTAATATTGTAATAAAAACTATGACATATTTTGATTGATGAATAGGATCTTATAAGAGTTTTGACGCCGGGCAGAAGAAATGTAAAACTTATAGAATTTCGCACACAACAATATCGGCCTACATACAGTCGATAAAATATGTGCTGTGTCCGGGAAATGAATAAAATCAAAAAAAAAACAAAAGACGTTGGAAATGAATAATAATTCATACGTATTCTCGCGTGTGTTATTATGTTCAAAATGGGACGAATAAAACGTACTATTGGTGGTACTTTTTGCGGACAACAAAATAACGTACCTAAATACGTCAGAAAAAAAAAAAAAAATGTAATACCTAATCTACACCTGTAATTTATTTTTCCGTCACGTTCCGATAAATAGAACACGGTTGTCGGTGGCGGATGGGGGTCAAACGCCGGCTACATGCCCAGTGCTTCGCAGCGAAACATTCACGAAAACTTATAAGGCTCTGAGCGTAAATTTTATCTCTGTAAACAGGAACCTCGAGGCTTTGAATTTAAATTAGGTATAAAATAAAAGGAGTGTTTATAATACAATCTTCTGATGATGACGAACAATACGTTACTTTAGAAAATTATTTCAAATAAATAATAGCTCATAGAATAAATAGTACATACTACATAGTAAACAAGAATTAAATATATATTATTTTATCTATATAATATTATTAAAACCTATCTAATATATCATACGAAATGCATAACGTAGAAAAAATATGCAATGTAAAATCATGACTAGATCATTTTCGTTTGACTAAAATTTAACTGAACCATATAATATGTATAAACATGCAAGTAAATATCCAAATCATTATTGCCATATTATATATAATTGCCATATAATTCATGAACTTAATGATTTTCATTTTTTTTCGATGTTATCAATAAATAATACAAATTTGAAAATTTGTATTAAACCTAACCATATCATTTAGACAAAAATAGAGTGTAGGATACACTTAGAGAATTTCTATTAATCGAAATCATATAGCCACACACATAATTACGAAATATATGACTGTAAAAGTAACATCGAATTAGAACCTGGAATATAAGCAAGTATATGCTTCGAGTATATTATTATTAGAATTAATTTAAATATCAGTAAACAGCATTATACGTAAAATGCACTCAATTTATAATACACTTTACAAACATAGTTTAAAGAGTTTAATGCCCAAAGCCCAAATGTATATGAAAACTCGTATAAGCAATAGCATAATCGCAAAACTAATTTTATAATACCTATATAATGTATTAATATATAATTGTTATCATTATTCTACGTAGTGTTATCGATAAAAAACTTTTTTTTGTTTTTTCGCGTGAATTTTTTACTATTTAGTAATGCATTGTTTTAATTTAAAAGAGTACCGACAAACGCATGCAGTAGTACTTTATAGGTACTCATTAGGTTAATAACATCAAAGTACTTTTGGTAAATGTGCGTGTTTTTCTTAAATAACTTATTGAATGTAAATATAATAAAAGTGAAATTTAATAATCGTTAAATATTTTAAAAGTAGTTCTTCAATATTAAACAAAATACGAAATTAATTTATAGAATTGATGAATTCATATTATATACGTTAAATTTTCATTTAGTCAAAACCGCCGATCTACCAAACGTCCATGTAATAATATACATTCAATTACTGCAAAATTTAAAGTGAATAGATAATTTTTAAGCTATTTAAGTCCTAAAAACGAACGAAAAATTCGTAAAAGTTTAAATAAAGTAAAAGTAAAATTTTACGAAACCGGCGAACAAACTAATGAACTGTAATCGAAATAAAATACAGATAATTTTCGTGTTATAGTAGGGCCAGTTGAACCGGCAGTTATTTTAAAATATTGAACTGTATAGGTAGTGTTGGAATAAGAAACTGGTGATCAGTGGCATACACCATTGATTTTATAATAGATTTTAATATTACTATAGTCCATCATAAAACCAATACATCTACCAACATCTAGGAAAAATTACATACTTTCGTTATTTTAAAATAATCCGGACAATTGGTAAAAAATATAATTATTAAATTTACTAAATCATATTATATAATTTATGCAGTATATATGTCGAGCACTCATCACCCTGAACCATTTACAAAAGATTTGGGGGAATATGTGTTTGGTGCTACTTAGAGCCTGATTTATAGATTTTGGGGCCAAGAACTTCGATTTTTAAGAGGCCGCTATCCTCATTTTAACTTGTGAAATATTTAATCTTTTATAACATACTGAAAATTGATAATTATTTGTATCATAAGCTTATGAACATTGTCCAGAATTTTTTTAATTAGATTACTGGTCAAAAATTCTTTATTTGTTTATATATATTTTAGTGAGATCATTTTTTCATTTTCCCAATAGGTATAAGTTATACTTACATCTCGGTAAAGTTAGTATACTAGTAAAGAAAAATAACAGTGTTGTTATACGTGAAAACTAGGTTAGGAATATTATTAGTAATATCTTGTACAAAGAAAATAAAAATGTGTGTGTTTTTATTTCAAAAACTTTATATTCTTATTGCATATTATATTTTTACTGAATGTGCATACAATACTAGGATGACCATATTTAGAAAATTATAAAACAGGTCACAAAAAAGGTTAGTTCAGCAAATTAAAACCAATTCGGATACATCACAAGAATATGCAGCATTTTAAACTACCCAATTTAAACTAAATTTGCACACAAATTAAATTTTTTCCGTAAAAATAAAATAAAATTTTAAAATTTTGGTAATACAATCAATGGATGTGACATTTATGGATAAGGACACGGAATGACGTCTATGTATTTCTAAGTCTTGAATAGGAAACTTTTTAATTTGTTACTGTATAAAATTTTTTCATAGATATAGACATTTAATAATATGAAAAATATTTTTGCAAAAGAAAATTCTTAATATCTATGTGAATTTTTTAGATTCTGAGTGGAACGAAGAAGCTAGTGTTTTTACAATGATTTTTATTTTTAATTTTATTTTTCAGCACTTTTTCGTATAGAAATATTTGTCCAAAAGTTTCGACCAGCAATTTTTTCAATCAGAATTTTCGTCTATATGGTACTTCTAAGAGGTTGTTTTTCGAAATTCTCAATAGTTTATTCAAAATCTAGGAAAGACTACACAACATTTATCAAAATTGACTTTAAAACGATTTTTTTTTTTTTAATCCAAATTTTATGAAATTTTTAGTATACCTAGAAAATAATACAAGTGATGTTTTGACGCAAGAAAATTTTTAAAATATTTCTTTTTTCGTTATTATAACAAACTTTATTATTTCTAAGTAAAATTGAATTGGATAAACTGAAGCTCTGCTCTGAATTGTTTTAGCGAAGAAATGATTTATTGTTTCTTTAAAATTCAATACATTCATCATTCATACCAAGATCATCCCACTCGAGGAACGAAGTATGGTGCAATGTATTTCCTGTTTTATTTTTTTTCCTATAGTTAATGTAGTGGGATTTTTTTTCATTATAATAATCTTTACAATTTTTAAAAAAAATTGTCTTCTATAAATTGAAGTTCCCCTCAGAATCGATTTATTGAAAAAATTATTTATGTTTTCTTTAAAATTTAACACATCTACGAAAATATTATGTCCTAAAATAATATTCGTCTATATAATATAATTAATATAATTAATCAAAACGATGCCTAATAAAAATGGAAGCCAGATGATTAGTTATCAAAGTAATCTTCTAAATTACGCTCTGATGCTACTTTTAAGGGTCTAAGACATTTCAGCGCGGACGATTCGGCGATATTAAGTAAAAATAATTCTAGAAAAAAAATATAATTTAAATGTATTTGTCAAGATAATATATATAGTCAAATAATTAGTTTGAGAGATTATAAGTAAAAAAAAAAAAAAAATCATAAAATACATATTCAAATAAAACTAGTTTGAGAATATTAGCTTTGGCACTCGTCGCTACGTTACGTGAATGACATTGAGCATCATTCCGTTCGCTTCGCTCCCTTCGCGAAAACTCGTCTCGCTGGCTTCGCAAGCTCTTGTTGCGCCCCTCGGGCTTCTTACTCGATTCCAATTGATTTCAACCCTCGGATTGCTGTGTAACGTGGGAACATTTCGGTTTGATAATCGGTAATTATTATATAGCGCACGATAAAGCCTTATTTGGTAGTCGGTTGGAGAGTGTCGTTTCGACCAATAAAAGATTATTTCAATCTTTTAATATGTCATATTTTTGTCGTATAAAAACCACCGTAATTGCTTGAACAACACAATTTTATTGTCAACCCACGTTAAGGTAGCTGTTCCCAAACTATACAGGGAGTTCCAGAACAATTTTACAAATACAATAGCTTTTGCTCTATTGATAATTTAATTGATGTTTTTCAAATGAATAACCTTTGATTTGGCTAGTTGCATTTTCATGTGTCAGAGTAAAACAAGAAGTAATTTAGAAAAATCAACTTTTCTTCGAAAATTTCTTAAAAGAAAACAAAATAATATAAACATAATTTAGACTGATCATGACTTCACTATTTATCTGTTACAGGATAATAATTTATGTGTATATTCTCTCTCACGTCGACCGATAGATATGCACGGTATAATTGTTCAAGAAATAACTTGTGCTGAAATTAATTATTATCTTCAAAATGATATACTGGTATTGAAGATTTTCTCAAAATTAGAATAGTTAGAATTGTTTTTGCGTAGATTCATTAGGTTTGTAATTATTATACAGACAATTGACAAAAGTAGCAATAAATTACAAAAAAAAAAAAAAAGAAGTGAATTCCAATTCCGATGTATAAAAAACAAAATTATTTAATGAGTGCATTTGACATGAACTTTATAATACTTTTTAGTCTACGGACTAGACAGTTTGTATTCTGACCAACATGTGGAAGCGTCCACGAGTTCAGTTGCAATTTTTAACATTCAGAACCCTATTATCAAGTTTTTCGAATCGTGATTATTTTGAGATTATTTTTACGCATTGTGGAGTATTTGTCATAGTTTTCGTTGTACAACGCGTGCACTGAATTCATAATTATCATCTATTGTCTTGTCCATGAGCCGAAACAGGTTCCGCAGACCCCCGCACTCAGCGTGCAGTGCCAGCCGGCAGGAAATAATGATCACGAAAAGGAGAAGAAGAAAAACAGGAAGGAAGAATTAAGTTTAAATGATTGTGAGGCGGAGTCTGTGACGAACCAATTGGCGTTAATAGGATGATTTATTTTTCGTTTTTCCTTTCTCTCGGAGAATATTATTACTATTTCTTTTTTTTTTCCATGTGGAAATCCGCCTAAAATCACCTACGTCATAACAAAACGAGTAGAATAATATCGCCATAAAATCCAAGTATTTTGATCATAAATCGAAGCTTTAAAAACTATTTATTTATTTTTTTAATAGTAATTATTATATACATATAAGTATATTATTTTTCTTTTGAATTTGATTTCACGATTCACATTTAAATTAATACGAATTAAGTGAATTTTCAATAATGTGGTTGACCTTAGATGATTATGTAATAGACATTGAAGTCTCAAAGATTTTATTCTTTCATAGAATTTATTATAAACCCAAACACGATATTTTTCGTATACTGGATTATTACAAATTATATTTCGATTGCGGTAATCAAGGTAGCGAAGTGTTTTAATTTATCTCATTAACATATTATATCGGTTTTTAATCCATTACCAGAAAAAATTATCGAGTAATATTATTATTACATTGATTGACTACTATCAGCTGTCAATTATAATTATTAAACTTTTTATTTTCATAGTGAAAAACATATTTATGCAGTAATGTGTTCTACAACACTTTACTACGAATCGTACTGTCTTAAAGTGTTGTATGAAGGAGAAAAAATAATAATAACTGACGAATCATTCTAAAATTATTACACAACGTATGATTATGCAGAAGTTAAACGTTTTGAGATAAAGACAAAGATTTGAGTCATATGTACCTACTATGATGTCTATGATAACAAATAAAGTGTGTGCGCGTGTGTAATGACACATTTTCAAATCGATAATCGCTTACACTTTTATTATATCACCTATCTAGTTTTTTTCTTATAAGTAATAAAAAAAATGTTAAATCTTATAGATACTAAAAAAATAAACGTTTGATTTAGCATTTATATTTTGTTATTAATGTAGCGCAAAAGTTATAAATGATAATAACCTAAAAAGCTGATTTATTCAATGATGTGAAAGTTCAATTACACTTAATTATTTAAATAATAAGTTTATGAGTATTTTTGTTAATAAAAAATAAATAACAATTACGTCAATAAAAAGTTTACAATGAATATACATTACTTTATTCATAAAATATCTATTGAAAATGTTTTTGACCTCATGTGCCAAAAAGAATTCCAAAAGCAAAAAATGGAGCGAAAAGAAAAAATCACTTTAAGTTGTTAATAATAATAATTTAGAAAGTAAACGAATAAAATATTTTGAATTTAGTGTTTTGTCTACATATGAAATGCAGCTCCAGAAGTAGGCAGCTCAACTATTTTTAGTGGGCCTATAATTCTATTCTTTTGAAAGATGTCGACGATATTAAAAATAAGTATCGTTGATTATTTTATAAATTTTACTATATTTTCCGAGTAACAAAAACTTAAAAACACAATTTCCTGATGAAATTTTAATTATTTAATTCGATACCTGTATAATTTAATGTATTAAGTTTATTTGGCAATAATTTGGTAATTATTATATTATTAAAATGTAGGTACAATTCAATAATTCTCATACAGTGTTAATATTTTTAATTTAAATTAATTTAAACCACAAACATTAATCCAAAACTTGATAGAGTACGTTAAATATTTATAAAACAATAAATTAAATTTGGAAATAATTGATTACTTGTGAGATGGTAATATTGTTGTTATTAATTTTAATTAACATAAATCTTATGAAAATTAAAAATGCCAAATCAATTAAGAAAAAAAATTAAATTTGATATTGAACAAATGAAATCGAAAAAATGAAAACATTAGTATAAAAATGAATACATGTTGGATAATATTATTTTCTGCTGTCATAATTTATGTACATATGTTACAGATTTATGAGTAGAAATAAGCAGAAAAATCTCATTTTACTAGCGCTTTAAATTTGTATAGGTGCCCTTTATTATTAAATTTATACCAAATTTATTATTTAATGGTTTTTAAAAATCAAATTCAAAAAGCCGGACATATTTCGCACCGCGGATATTCTCCGCTCTTCTGGTCAGATGCTCTTGGTGGGTGTGTAGAATTTTAAAGAAACGATAAATAATTTCTTCAATTAGACAATTTTGAATGAAGGTAGTTAATAATATTAAGAACAATATAGTAGTCATCATTTTCAACACATCCACCAAGAGTATCTGACCCGATATCTTGTCTATACTTTTCTTTACTTTAGTTTTTTTCATCTAAGAAATAAAGGAAAAAATATTTAATGAGAAAAAAATGTTAGAAAAATGTCCAAAATTTTTTTTTACACTTTTAATATTTTTTTGCGCCAAAATGTTTCTCAGGTTGTTGGTTATCTATGTTTAAATTTTCATAAATTTTGGATCAAAAAATGATGGTTTCCAAGTATTTTTTATCAAATTTTTGGTAGTTTTTTCCAAAAAAAAAAAAAAAAATTGAAGAATTGAGAAATTAATAAAAAATGACCTTTTTAAATTACCAACTTTCAAAAAGTTGCTGATCGAAACTTTTGGACAAGTATATCCATACGAAAAAGTGTTTATAGAAAAAACAAAAAATCAAAATAAATAAACATTATTGTACAGACAATAGCTTCTTTATTTCGTTCAAAATCTAAAATCATGCATATATTATAGTTAATTAAATTTAGTGAAATATTTTAATGGGCTTAATGAACAATAATGTTGTAAATTTAGAAAACGAAAGAATATATTTTAATAAAATGTAAATCCAATTATTTTTTTAACAATATTGATAATGATACCATTGTATAACAAAATATCAAAGTCTAAAAAATAATTTTACGTTAAAATGCACTACAAATAATAATAAAGAATATGTAATTCCTAATCAGTTTTATTTTTATACACTATGTGAAACATATTAGCTTACAATGTTGTTCATCTTATACAACACAACGATACTGAAGTTCAATTTTAAAATAGTTCCAAGGAGCATACTTAGCACCTTGGGTATTCTTCGTTCTTCTAATGGAACTTGGTGGACGTTTTAAATTTTAAACAAATAATAAATCATTTCTTTTTACCAAAATTTTTTAGCAGATCTTCAGTTTAAATAAAACAATTTTTTTACCAAAGAATTTTGGATTTTTTTCAGCCATTTAAAATCTTCTGGTCATTCGGTCTCATTCCGCATACAAACACAATATGACACCATTACTACGGTTTAGAATAACACGAGAATATAATAATCGAATGTAATAACTTATAACTAGGGCTGGGATTTCGATGCACTTTGCTTTGTTTTCCGAAACATTCTGTACGATGCTCGTTTCGTTATAAATACGTTTTAAGTGTTTTTCAATTAGAATAAAAAATTTTATTTTGCATTTTCATGCATTTTTCGACAATATTTGATTTTAAGGCCATTTTTCTCATTTTTTAGGTCATTTTAGGCCTATAATTCAAATTCAAAATTTTGCTATTAACTTATAATATGCGATTTATTTTATACGCTAACAATAGATGAAATAATATCTTATCTCGTCCACAATTCTTATACATTATATTTATATAAATTCTTATCTTGCCTTCCAGCATAGCGATATGCCAGAAGCCTAGAACATTAAAATCGATACAGATACCCAACAATACACCAGTCATATAATTTTTTAAATTTTAAGCTATTATAAATAAATTTTAAAGGTATTTCAGATTCTGAATGAAGTGAAGAAGCTAGTGTTTTTACAATGATGTTTATTATTTTTTTTCTGTGTACAACTTTTCGTATAGAAATACTTGTCCAAAAGTTTCGATCAATAACTTTTTGAAACCGGATCTGCCTCTAGATTGTACTTTAGAGAGGTCATTTTTTGAATTTCTCAATTCT
>JAIPRM010014856.1:0-10490 GCA_025469315.1 Stegophylla sp. TES_Ste_2020
ACCTATTCTCATTCCGAGTGGAGCGTAAAAGCTTATGATTTTACAACACTTTTTTGTACAAAATATACTTATCCATCACGCAGATAGTTTTAATATATGCTCGATTGCAAAATTTTGGCACTACAACTAAAAAAAGTTCGCCGCCCCTGGCTTATAGTATACTCTCTGGTTTTTTTTACGACTACAGTACTGTCCACGGGGGCATATGAGATATTCCAATTTTCGGTAACGATTTTTTTTTTTTTTTTAACGTCCGCGTTCCTCTTCTAATTTTTTTCCAACTCAAGCACTGCCCGATATGGAACATTTTTTTCCCCCGTTTGCCGACGTGTCGCCGTCGAAAATCTCCTATGAAACGCGTCGTATTATACGTAATATCGTACGTGGCCAAGAATTTTCAGGCACTCTAAAAACGGTTGGCCGTCGGCCGGCTGCAACAGCGGCAACACGACCCCCCCCCCCGTCGCCACCGCGTCTCATACCCCGCGAGTGAACCGCGCTGAAGAATTAGGTGAGACTCTGCGTTCAAGTTAACGTCGGCGGGTCCAATATTACTATACGTATAATATTACCGTGCGTATACAATGTACACCACACACACAGTCAGTGTTCGGGATTCGGTGGTGTGTGTGTGTGTAGCAATAGAAAAAAAAAAAAAAATCAAAAAAATAAATAAATAATAGTAATAATAAATAAAGACTATATCACACGCGCACACACACACACATGACGTGTGTCTAGACTCTTACGGTCGAGGACCTCGGCGGCGGCGCAGCTGTAGCGACGGCAGCGGCTGAAGCCTTGGCGACCGACCGGCAGGACCCTTCGCGCAACACGCGGCCGACACGTGATTCATCACGCGCCGGCCACGAGTCGTTTATCGCGGCGGCGGCTGCTTGTGACTCATGTGCGTCGCCGCCGTGCGGAATGCGTGCCAGATACCGACGGCGCGCGGCGTTGCAGTTGTCATCGGAGAGACCTTCGTCCCGGCGGCGGCGGCGAACGGATGTTGCGTGGCGGCCGTGGGCGGGCTTCTAAGCGTCGTTGTCGTCATCGATGATGATGATGATGATGATGTTAATGATGATCATCATCATCATCATCATCATCCCGTTTTCTCGGAACGCGTGTTTTCTCCTCGATTTCACCCCCCCCCCCTTTCTTCGAACAACGATGACGACTATATAGCACACCGGTCGGCCATAGACGAAGACGACGCCGCCGCCGACGTCGACGCCATATGCAGCCATGCACGCCCATTGTGTGTACCCATTATAATACGCGTATACGCGGGCGGCTATAAGGGCACTCGACAGATGTGTGATGTGTTTTTTCTGTGCGAGGAAAGATTATTATTATATTGTGTTTGAGGATTTAATGGTCGATCGCCCGAACCTCCCGACAGCGTTTCCCGCCAAAAACACACGCGCGATACGCGCGTAGAAAGAAAAAGTCGCACCGAAATCGTACGTAATACTATGCGCGCACAGTGCATAAGAAAAAACAAACGTGCGGTCGCGTTATTCACATTTTTTAGCATGGAAATGCATCGACGGGTGTCTCACCCGTTGGGGGGCTGCAAAATGTCGGAAAACAATTTTTTTGGCAGTTGCGTTGAAGGTTAAATTTTCGATACTTTCCCGTCCGCTGGCGGTGAAGTCATTTACAGTTACTTACAAGTCACACTGTCACAGTTGCATTGAAAGTTAATCAAAAAAATGACCACTATCTGTCCAGCCGGTGTAAAAGAGTACTTTACAGCCCGCTAGCATGAAAAAAAAAAAAAAGAGTTGTCCAAGGAGTATCATAAATGTATATGAGGTTGGGAAGTGTAAAGTTACTTTACAGCCCGCTAGCATGGAACAAAAGTTGTCCAAGGAGTATTATAAATACATAACGTGAGACAAAAAAATGGTATGTGTGGTTCGTGCTGAAAGGCACTTTCAGTCACATCTGTATAGCGTTATTATCCACCATTTCACGGAATGAAACCACGATTTTTCCATTTCGGGTAATTACACAATACAGATAAAGATTCGCGAAATGGATACCTGAACTCAACATAACGGGAAATTGTTCTGTCATTTGAATTTAATGAAACAGAAAATTATTTTACAAATTACTTACTGTACAATATGTATTGTGAATATTAATTTAAACAATTTTTGAATTATAACAATCAGAATTACACTTAAAATTTAAAACAAATAATTATAAAATAAATTAATTAATAATAATAAAAAAAACGTACTTCACACCTTGGATATTTTTCGCTTCTCGAGTGAGATACTCTTGTATAGAGTGTATTGAATTTAAAAGAAACGATAAACAATTCTCTCCATTAAGACGATTCTGACTAGAGCTACAGTTTATTGAAGACGATTTTACTCTTAAAATCATTTTATAACAACAAAAAAAATTTATTTTTTCTCGGCCAGTTTTATATTTCATTATTAACTAAAAAATTTAAATAATAAAAATTTTTTTCACATTTTTAAAATTTCCTTACACCAAAATATTTTCCATATTATTGCCTGCCTATATTTAATTTTTTATAAAGTTTAAAATAAAAATTGTTTTAAAGTTAAATTTTTGGAAGTTTTTTCCCACATTTTGGAGAAACTATTGAGAAATTCGAAAAATGATCTCCCTAAAATGCTTCAATGAGCAATATTGTGATTCAAAAAGTCTGTGGTCAACATTTTTGAACAAGCATTTCTAGAAGAAAACGTGTACATAAAGTTTGGATTAAAAAAAGAGAGTTTCCGAGTTTTTTTTTTTTGTCAAACTTTGGGTAGGTTTCTCAAATTATGAGATAACAATTGAGAAATTCGAAAAATAGTCTCTTTGAAGTTACATCTAGAGAAAAATCTGGTTTCAAAAAGTTGCTGGTCGAAACTTTTGAACAATTATTTTCCATGCGAAAACGTGTACACATAAAAAAAAAAAATAAACATCATTGTAAAAACACTAGCTTTTTTTAATACGCTCAAAATCTAAACCATATATTTTGTAATATAGTATTATGTATGTGATATAGTTACTGAGTAATTTTAAATTTATTAACTAATAATATTCTCGCTGTCACAATTCGTAAAACTGTTTAAATAAATAATAATAATAATTATTTTTTTTTTTTTCTGTAATGAGTTATTTGTAAAATAAAATAATTAATTGTTTCATATTAAATGGATATCCGAATGATGGAACAAGTTCCGTTATATTATATAGTTTAAATATTCATTTAGCGAATCGTTATCTATATTATGTAATTGCACGAAGTGGAAAAATCTATATTACGTAATAAATATACTATATTGGAACGAAAAAATATGGAAAAAATTTGTACGGAAATATTTTCGTATGGACCTTTTATGAAATGGAAATCATTTCATCATCCCCAGGGAGAATAATCAAAATGGGATTTACTTAAATATATATATATATATTTTTTTTTAGTGGAATTAAATCAAATGGACACAAATAATGATCGTGGAAAATATTTTTAAAGAACACTTTTTGTAATGGAAAATATTTTTGTACGGCAATTATTTAAAATGGAAAATATTTATAATTGAAATTAAATCGAAAGAAATACTTATAATGTAATCAATTTAAATATTTTGGGGGATGTACTATTTCGGATAGAACTACTAGAACATTTTTTACCGACCGCGGTCAGTGGCATGACTCGCTCCGCTTCCACTTCCGCTGCGCGAAAATATCCTTGACTTGTTGTAAAACGTGGGGACATTTCGGTTTGATATTGGTAAATTGCATACCATATTTTTTATCGTGCAATATATTTTCATAGACCAATAAAATTAATTCCTTGCATAATTTTTCCATAACAAATAATTCCTAAAAATTTAGATTTCGTAACGAAAATTCCACGTGAAAAAATTCCATTCTTTATATTGGCATTGTTTTTTCATTAAAAAAAAAAAAAAAAAAGTTCCATTAAATTGATTTTCTATTGAAATCTATGCAAAATGAATTCCACCGCCGTTTGCGATTCTCGAATGAAAGATTTGCGCGAATCGGAGAGCTTCGCACTTTTCACCGTTAAGCCATTGACGACGACCTTGTACTGATGTCGCCATTCATTCCGTAGAAATTTTATGTACACTGACCGTGTTCGAGGGGTTTCGAAGGCTGAACGGAGGAGCTGTTCAAGTCTTGTGTTACCTATCTCCTTTAAAATTCAAATATTCGAGAAAACGACTTTAAAACATTTTTTTATTTTAAATTTTATAAAAAATAATAAAAAAGTTATTTTTCTTTAAATTGTTTTAAGTGTTTGAAATTGTTTGAAATTAGAAATTTTCGGGTAAAAACTCGTTTTTATTTCAATCAAAACTTTAAATTTAAATTATGCTAAACATTTTCTTTTACGAAAAAAATTCCTCAAATGTTTTTCTTCGTGTGGTATAATTTATATCATTTATTATTAAATAGTTGGTTGCAGTATATCTGCTGCAACCTTTAAAAACCAATGTGCAAAATTCAAAAATAATAAAATGCAACATTATAACATATTATATTTTCTGTTTTACTTTTTTCTCTTTTGTCTGCGGGTCGGATAAAATTTGTTTGCGGACCACCATTTAGTGATCTGCTTTAAAGGATTCACTTAAACAATTATTGTCTCTTGGAACTCGGATAAATTATATGAATATGATTTATTACTGCAGTTGAGCCAAGCACATTAAAAAATGTTAAAAATCGTTATATACAGGGAAAGTTTAATAGATATCTAAATCGATCAAATTTTTAATGAAATTTATAAAAATCTTTATTATTCTAACAATATTCTTAAACCGGGACATGATGGACATGAATGAAATGGACATGATAGTGTCCCGTGAGACCATCTTTCTCGTATTTAAACTTTAACACACCCACCAAGTCTCATCCGAGGAGTGATAAATGCCCATGGTGCGAACGGTATCCGGAAAAAATAACCACGGAAATAATAAACCCGTCCCCGAAAAATAAATCCGGAAAAAATAACCCTGAGAAGAAATAACTACGAAAAAATAACCTCGTATATAGGTACTTACGTATAATAAATATAGTACGTATAATTTTTTATAAACTTATTATAAAAGCACACTTTTATAATATGTCCCCACGTTGCACAACAAGCCTAGAGATATTTTTTATTTTCGGAGCGAACACCCGGTGAACTAACCTTATAAAAAAATACAGTCAAATTCGCTTATAACGGTCTTCAAAGGACCTAAGGAATCTGATCGTTATAACCGAACTTCGTTATATCCGGATCATTAAATGTAACTTTTTTTTTTTTTGAAAAATTGATTTATTAAACAAATTTTTTATTATATAATTTTATAATTTTATTTAGGATTACATATTTTAACATTCAAGGTATTTATAATTTTTAGTTAAAGTACATATTATATAAAGTTTATGTTTACGATTTGTTTGAAAAATAATATACATTATAGTGGTTTATAATTATTAAAACTTTTAAAATTTAAATCACACTCAATACTTTCTTTTTTTAAAGAATTTCTGAAATGGCTTAATTTTGACTAAAGTTGTTTTAATAAATATTAATTTAGAAGGATTTAAAGTTTAAATAACGAATCAAAAGAGAGTTAATCCGAATAATGCTATATTTATTTTTCTTATTACAATGTGACATATTCAATTTATTTTTCATTATGGCAGAAATATGTATACGAGCTTACTCATATATAAGTCAAATTATATTTACTGTTTTAGAAATAATTTGTGACAATGTTTAATTGTAGAAGTTTTACATTTCAAAACACAACTATATTTATCATTTACACGACTATTAAAATGGGCATTAATTCTGATATCAAATTACAATTATTAACATACTCAATATAAAACTGACAATTATTATTGTTTATAATTAATTAATGCTCTGCACAAAATCTAAGTAAAGCAAAGATAAGTAAAGCATAGACAAGGTAGCCAGACATACTTCGCACCACGGGTATTCTTCGCTCCTCTGGGTCAGATACTCTTGGTGGGCGAGTAGAATTTTATAGAAACGATACATCATTTTGTCAGTAATACGTTTCTGAAGGAAGAAAGTTAATAATATAAAGAACAGTAATAGTCGCAATTTTCAACACCCCACCAAGAGTATCTGATCCAAGGAGTGAAGAATACCCATGGTACGAAGTTTTTCTGGTTTTCATGTCTATACTTTACTTATCTTTGTTTTGCTTTACTTCACTTTAAATTATTTTATCGAATTAAATTAAGAAAAGGAGAAAAATAATGAGAAAAAAAAGTGTTAGAAAAATGTCTAAATTTTTTTTTTCAAATTTTCAACATTTTCTTGAGCCAAAACATTTATAATATTATTGTCTCTCTATGTTTAAATTTTCATAAAGTTTGGATTAAAACAGCCGGACATACTTCGCACGATGGGTGTACTTCGCACGACGAGTAGACTTCTCTTGACGGGCGTATTAAATTTTAAAGAAACGATAAATCATTTCTTCAGTAAAACGATTCTGAACGAAGGAAGTTAATAATAAAAACAAAAAATTTTCAAAAAATTTCCAAAGTGTTTTTACACATTTTCAAAATTGTCTCGTGCCAAAATCTTTTTTATAGGATTTTCTATCTATGTTTAAATTTTCATTGAATTCGGATCAAAAAATGATGGTTTCCGAGTCGTTTTTGTCAAATTTTGGGTAGTTTTTTGCAAAAGAAAAAATTGAAGAATTGAGAAATTCAAAAAATGACCTCTCTAAAGTACAATCTCGAGGCAAATCCGGTTTCAAAAATTTATTGATCGAAACTTTTGGACAAGTATTTCTATACGAAAAGTTGTACACAGAAAAAAATAAAAGAAAAAAAAAGAAAAAAATAAAAAAATAAATAAACATCATTGTAAAAACACTAGCTTCTTCACTTCATTCAGAATCTAAAAGATAAATTCCTAGTTTTCTTTGTTAAATTTTGAGTAGTTTTTCAGAAATTTGGAGAAAACAATTATTGAGAATTTAAAAAATGACCGGTTTAAAGTACCATCTTATAGGCGAATCCGATTTCAAAAAGTTGGTAGCCGAGACTTTTAGACATGACGTATTTCCATACGAAAAAGTGTTCCAAATAGAAAAAAAAAATAAATGAAAAAAAAAAATAATATCCAAAATTTTTTTTCTCCTCATCTTACTGTGTGCGCCCTTGGATAACCTAACCCCCGTAATTACATTGCACACAACAACATAATATAATACAGTGTAATATTATTATAGTAAGGTTTTTTTTTTCCATTCCACGCCTTCGGCCGTCGACGACCATGTGTGCAGTGCACTGTGGTGCGCACAGCTGACGCATATAGACGACGATCGAGGACCTGTTCCGACATGATGCTTACAGGAAAAAACCGGCACAGACGTGCAAGAGCTCACGCTCGCGTCGCATTGTAACCATCACCACGTTACTAAGCCGCGTCGTTGGCGAGAGGCCTGTTTTCCACGCGATGATTCATCGAGTCGACCGACGATTATCCCCGTCATAGTGGCGCGCGCGCGCGGGTATATCTCGCACGTACATCTCGATTTATAACATTATTGTGTTCACGTGGATTCTCCACAGCACAAGTAAATAATAATATATATATCGTCAGAACCACCACACATTAAAAACGAACACACGAGGTGTGTGTCCTCACCGTTCCGAGAAGGATAAAAATGACCGCAGAATTAGGAATAAAAAGGACTAACACTCGCATCCGCGGTGCGCTAAATTATTGTTCACACACAATAGAGTATTTTTTTTTTTTATTTTTTTTATTTTTTTTTTTTTTGATGAATATTTTCTGGGCATCTACTTTTTCTAACCATACACCTTCTACATTTAAAAAAAAACCTATCAATACCCTTTTTATTGATGTAATTAAAAGTTGCACTAGATAAAACTTGCATTTTAGATTTCGAATAGACCGAAGAAAATTTTTTTAAATTTTTTACGATTAAGTCAATTTTTTTTCATTCTATAAATAAATTTTCATATAGAAATACTCGTTCAAAAGTTTTGATCAGCAACTTTGAATCGGGATTTTCCTCTAGATCCTCTAGGTACTTTTAAGAGATCATTTATTGAAATTCTCAATAGTTTTCTAAAAAATTGGTAAAAACTATACAAAATTTAAAAAAAAACATCTATAAAACTGTCTTGTTTTAATCCAAATTTTATTAAAGTTTAAACTTAGATAGACAATACTATATGTGCAATGTTTTGGTGCAAGAAAATTTTTAATATGTGGAAAAAAAAAAAATGTTTTCTTATATTTTTTCTAATAATCTTTTACCCTTTTCTCGGTTAATACGTAGTGGAATATAAAACTGGCTGTGAAAAATTATCTTTTTTGTAACTATAATAAATTTGATAATTTTTAAGTTAAATTATCTTGAATAAACTGAAGACCGCTCAGTATCGTTTTATTCAAGATGTGTTTTATTGTTTCTTTAAAATTCAATACAATCACCAAGAGCATTCCATCGGAGAAGCGTAGAATATAAATGGTGTGAAGTATGTCCGGATATTTTGAATCCACCTTTACCAAATATTCTATCCAGATATAAGTCAATAAATTTAAACTTCCCACATTCTTAAAATTCAAAATCTCTGAATAGAGGATTTTTTCAATAATTTTAGATTCTGAACGTAGTGAAGAAGCTAGTATTTTTACAATGATGTTTATTTTTTTTTTTTCTGTATACAACTTTTTGTACGGAAATACATGTCCAAAAGTTTCGATCAGTAACTTTTTGAAACCGGATTTGCCTCTAGATAGTACTTTAAACAGGTCATTTTTTGAATTTCTCAATCCTTCAATTTTTTTTTGTTTTTTTTTTTTTGGAAAAAACTACCCAAAATTTGACAAAGACGACTTGGAAACCATAATTTTTTGATCCAAACTATATGAAAATTTAAACATTAATAGAAAATAATATAAAAAAGATTTTGGCGCAAGAAAATTTTGGAAATGTGAAAAAAAAATTTTGAACATTTTTCTAACATTTATTTTTTCTCATTTATTTTTTATATTATTGACTTTCTTCGTTCAGAATCGTTTTATTGAAGAAATCATTTATCGTATCTTTAAAATTCAATACACCCGTCAAGAGAGTCCCATCCGACGTGCGAAGAACACCCATCGTGCGAAGTATGTCCCGATTTTTTTTTTAAATTTATTCGTATTACGTGTGTTTACACTTGTGTCAGACCACATTTTGTTTCTCGCAACGTTCACATTCAAGTGATTTTGGTATATGCCGCCGTTTATAACGTAGCCACATATGCTATTTTCGGCTGGAAATGTAGATAATATTATATTTATAACACAAAATCAAAATTGGTAACCACGGTTAGGTTTCATCGTAGATATCTTGATACTAAGAGAAGATACTGTTCGAGTAATATTATGACTGATAATCATTGAATATAATTTATTTATGAAAATAATTGAAATCATTAAATTGCATTAAATCTCTGTTTTTTTGTTTTTTTTACACGTTGAATAATTTGAATATAACCAATATTACCCAGTTATATACCCATTATTTCTTTACTGGGTGACAAACTAATTTTGACTCGGTACCTATTTGGACAAAGAAAATATACTTAAAAAATGCCCTGACACACACGCACACACCCACACACACACGCACACACACGTTTATGCAGTATGTGCGGACGAAGTAGTCCTAACCGTCTCAAATATTTCTACAGTCACACACGCACACAATACTTTCGAACACTATACCTAACGTAGTTACTCATAAAAAAATGTGTTTTATGCATTTTGATTTTTCTCACATTTACATTCGTAAATACTTTTTCCATGAGTCATGACTACACTAAATAGCCGGATAGATCTTTATCGCAGGACAAACACCCGAAAAAACGATCGGTGGGTCCGTACGTGTCCTGGCGTTCCGTCGCCATAAATTATCAAAACTAACCGCGATTTCCTAATTACGTGATGACTCATATCAACATAATATCATTGTGTTTGTCCGGAGAGAGTACGATTTCGCGAGTGTAAATGAGGGCATTTTACATCTTGTACGGTAAAATTATTAAAAAAATTAATTGTTCTGCATAACAGAGGGTGTAAAATTTAAAATTTTAGGTTCTTAGCAGAGCTAAGCGCAAATGTTTTCACAATGATATTTATTTTAGATTCTGAATGAAGTGAAGAAGCTAGTGTTTTTACAATGATGTTTATTTATTTTTTATTTTTTTTTATTTTTTATTTTTTTCTGTGTACAACTTTTCGTACAGAAATACTTGTCCAAAAGTTTCGATTAATAACTTTTTGAAACTCGATTCGCCTCTTGATTGTACTTTAAAGAGGTCATTTTTTGAATTTCTCAATTCTTCAATGTTTTTTTTGGAAAAAACTACCCAAAATTTGACAAAAATGACTCGAAAACCATCATTTTTTGATCAGAATTTTATGAAAA
>JAIPRM010014857.1:0-10489 GCA_025469315.1 Stegophylla sp. TES_Ste_2020
AACAAAATATGCAAAAAGCCGGACATACTTCGCATGACGGGTGGTATTCTCTTGACGGGCGTATTAAATTTTAAAGAAACGATAAATCATATCTTCAGTAAAACGATTCTGAACGAAGGAAGTTAATATAATAATAAAAAAAAAAAAAATGTTCGAAAAATGTCCAGAAATTTTTTTACGCCAACATTTTTTTCTTAGGATTTTCTATCTAAGTTTAAATTTCCATAAAATTCTGATCAAAAAATGTGGTTTTCGAGTCGTTTTTGTCAAATTTTGGGTAGTTTTTTCCAAAAAAAAACAATGAAGAATTGAAAAATTAAAAAATTGACCTCTCTAAAGTACAATCTAGAGGCCAATCTGGTTTCAAAAAGTTATTGATCGAAACTTTTGGATAAGTATTTCTATACGAAATGTCGTACACAGAAAAAAAAAATAAAAAAATTAATATAATTGTAAAAACACTAGCTTCTTCACTTCATTCAGAATCTAAAATTACCAAAAGATTGCTAAAAATGTATAATAATGTAATTAAATGTATTTTTTTCTATAGTAAGTTACAGAAACATACAAATGTCGTTCATTGATTTTACATTTTTGTTTAATAATATATTAATATTATTAAATAAAGTCAAGTAAAGTATGTATAGTATAGACAAGAAAGCCGGACATACATCGCAACACGAATATTCTTCGCACCTCGAGTCAGATAACCTTGTTGGTGTGTAAAATTTTATAGAAATTAACATTAACCTAACATTTAATAAGACGATTCAGAACGAAAGAAGTTAATGATATTATTTAGAACAATAATAATCGTATTTCAATACACACACCAATAGTATCTGACTCGAAGGGTGAAGATTATCCTTGGTGCAGAATATGTTCGTCGTTCTTGTCTATCCTTGACTTTACATTACTTTACCGCGCGCACGTGTGTGTGTGTGTGTGTGTGTGTGCTCGCGTGCGTATGTGATAAATGTCCTAATAAAAATGAAAAATTCAATAAAAATGTCTTCTTATAAATTAATAATTGTAACAAAATAATCCGCGTTTATTTTTATTTATACTATTTAACATTTCTAGCAATTTTTCGGTACTTTTTCGAATTAATTTCCATAAAAACATTATCAAACTTTCAATCATTAAGTATTGTATTACACCAAAATATTTGGAATGCGATTCTCAATTCATTGATTGAGAATATACAACGTTTCATAAAGATCAGTTGAACCAATATCTTTTTTTATATGCCTATAAGTGTGTAATTTTAATAAAATTAATGATTTCTATCATAATATCAATTTAAAACAGTTATAATACAAAAATTTTAAAAACGATTTTCGAGTATTGTATAGTATCGTTAGAAATACATATAGATTTATTTGTAATAAATATTCAGCTCTTAATATCCATAAAAAAAAAATAAAAAATAAAAAATAACGAGAAATATCTGAAACTTTCAAAATAACCGTACTCATCTCAAAATTTGTCAAATGTCTTTGAAAATTATAGGCAGTATGCGTGCGACTATTTTTATTAGTTAGTGAATGTTTCAAATTTCTAGCTCCATTATATTGGATTTAAACAAAATAATAAAGTTGACAAAATGTTTCATAATTTAAACACAAATTAAAATGTACGTATTATTCGTATTACAACGGGAAAAACGACTGGCTATAGTGGTATAATTTTATACAGTAGTGTAGTTCTTAAAAATCTACAAATACTCACATCGATGCAAACAGCAAACGACAATGCGATCAATAAAAACTTGAGCAACATATCGAAGATACTTGCAGTTTACAGACACTTATTGAAATCCAGTTCGTAGAAAAATGGTTTTACTTATGACAAAACGAGGCTTTTTTTTTAATAATATGTTTCCTAAAATACCCGTAGGTTCTCGCATAGAATATGCGAGTACAGTTATGCAATAACACATGTGTCTGTTCAAAAAAAAAAAAAAAAAAAACCATATATGTTGCGTAATTTCGTTAAAGAACTGTTTTGCTAAAAATAATTGTAATATGGAAAAGAAACACGTATATATATTATAATTATTATTGTTATTTTTAGTTTAGCCTATATTATAGCAATAGTAGAACAATTCGAATGACATATGTTTATCCGAACAATTTAAAGACAATAGTAAGCTAAAACATTTCGGTACTTGTTTAATTTTCATAAACTATATAACAATACCGTTGGAAATACGTACAAAGAAACGTGTAGGGAGTTTCGTACATTGGACCAGATATAAGTAGTACTCAAAGTAAATATATCGATAATTTAAAATGAGAAAACAACTCAGGCAGCACGTTAAGAAAATAAGTTTTTCTTTTCACCGAAGTAAAACTTATCAATACTACAAAACGAATATAAAACATTTTTTTTATTTTCATATTGTATGGTGTCCACTTGGGCCCACTTGAAATTCACATTTAAAATCTACGAGGTTTCTAGTTGTTTTCAAATCACATTTTTTCTGGAAGTCTGACCCGAGAGCAAAGAATATCAGTGGTGTGAACTACGTTAGGTCGTATTGTGTATACTTAACTTTACTTCATTTTACTTTTTTTTTATCTAATAAATATAGAAAAAATTGTAATTTAATGATTCATAATTGTAATGACGCTTATTATTTATAAGAATGATAAATAATTTACGTGTTAGATAATGTAATTATAGCAACACCTTTCATCCAAACGGACGTCAACATCTTGATCATGTTCTTTTGAATCTGCGTAACTTGTAAGTTATGTTTGATTTTTGTAATATTATTAATGGGAGGGGGGACGCATTGAAATCTTCGTGGAAGTTGATTGAATTTTTATAGCATGAATATTGTGTAGATTTTGTACAAATACCTATATGAGTCAAAAATGTATAAATAAATAAATAAAACCTGTTTAATGCAATCGTTTATTTTTAAGAACACAAGCATTTAAATACATCAAAGGATCCAGCCTTATTTCATAGGCATTTTTCCCTTTCCTTTTTTTTGGTCCGGTCCTGTTTGTCCTGATGATGGTGAAGGTGATCTCTTACGTTTATCATTTGTGTTGAAGGCCGCAAATAAATCTTTCTGTTCGTACAGACTGGACCTCCAATTTGACATCCCAGAGAATCCCAAGGCTTCTATCATGAAAACGCCTTCTTCTCTTGGCTCTTGTGGTGTCAATTCTGGATTTTGTGATTGCAATGTCTTGGCATTTGTTATATTGTGGGGATGTTTCAATACCTCGGCTTCTGGCCCTTGTGATTCCAGTGTCTTAGCCGATTGACCCTGGTTCGGTTTTTTACTTTGTTTATTACTGTGATATTTTATTATACAACACATGTCACTTGTAAAATCAGTATCATTTTTCTCAACGCTGCCTGGATTTTTGGATATGGTTAGTAAAGTGCTTAAACCATATGTGTCGTAACCAATCGACAAATAATGAATCAGCTTGTTATCATTTATGGCGGTGACAAATGGATAACATAGTCCGCCAGGTTGATAACGTTTCAAGTATTGGGCCGTCTCAACATTTTGTTTATTTTCTACAAATACTAAAAGAATTTTAGAGAACTTTGATTCTTTTAAAAACACGATAATGGAATTTTCATTATATTTATTCCCCTTTGGATGAGTTACAACTACTGGAACGAAACCCTGATTTAGTTCATTTTCGATCACTTTATTCAAACAGTCATTAGGAGTGACACATTTTATAATCTCTGTACCTTGGTAACTTCTCTGTGAGGAACAATAAATTATTAATATTAATATAGAAATTATACACAAAATCATCAATTTATATTTATTTGAAAATTCTGTCATTTTTTAAGGCCCAAAATTATTTGGAAATCATGTAAACATGGTTTAAATGGATATCATTCGAACTAAAATGAAATACTTATTGAATAATATAAACGTCTGAGTATCGAAAGATTATTTTAGTTAATCCTAAAGTCCTAAATTTTCTTAGAAAAACACGTATTTATCCAATATTGAAGAATATAATTTTTTAAACAACATAGTGCTGATCATAATATTTAATAAATCCAAATTTATAATACCTATCATGGTTTAGTATATTATTAGATTTCAGTCTCCAGATTTTCAAAAATATTATAATGGACTTATTGGATCTATTAAAAATGAATATGATAATTAAAATAATATATTATAATACAGCACAGATTTACTTCAAATTATTGAATTTATATAACTAATTTTATAATTGAATGGAGCTAGTTCTTTTTACAATGATGTTTATTATTATTATTATTATTTATTTATTTTTTTTTTGTTAACAAATTGTAATACTAGACCAGAAGTTTCTATCAACAAATTTATGAATCATATTTAACCTTTAGACGATATATACCATTAAGACGTTTTTTTTCGAAGTTCTCAATAGTTATTTCAATGTTTAGGAGAAATTACTCGGTATTTAATTAAAATTACTTTAAAATAAGTAAACATATATATTAAATGGAAAATGTATGAAAAAATATTATACAAAGAAAAGTAATAGTTCTTTGCAAGAAAAATCATAGTATGTCTTACAATATTTGTATAGTCTTTTTTTCACAAAAATTGTTTTCCAAGTTTTTGATATAATATAAAACTTGCTGAATAATAAATAAAAAAAATTTGTTAACAAAACAATTTTTATTATTGTTATAACTAAATATCTTGAATAAACTGAAATTCCGTTCAGAATCGTTCAGAATTAAAATAATGTGTTGTCGATTCTTTGAAATTCAATATATTATCCATCTAGGGCATCCCACCCCAAAAGCAAAGAATACCCAAGGTGCTAATAATGCCCCGATTTTTTCCTTCTGGAAACTGTTTTTCGAATGGAAAATTTAACCAAAAGTTTCATGCAGTACCTATAGCTCTCAAGAATTTTAGATCACCTCCAGAAGGTACTGAAAAAAGATAAATTTTCAAAAGTCTCAATACTTTTTATGAACGTAAGATAAAATTACCAAAAGATTGTTAAAAATGTATAATAATGTAATTAAATGTATTTTTTCCAATGTAAGTTACAGAAAGACACAAATGTGGTTCATTGCTTTTGCATTTTTGTTAAATAAAATATTATTATTATAAAGTAAAGTGAATTATGGACAAGAAAGCCGGACATACTTCGCAACACGGGTATAGTTCGCACTTCGAATCAGATCACCTTTTTGGTGAGTAAATTTTTAAAGAATATAACCGGACCTAACCTTTAATAAGACGATTCCGAACGAAAAAAATCAATAATAATATATAGAACAATAATAATCGTATTTCAACACACCCACCAATAGTATCTTACTCGAAGGGTGAAGAATATCCGTGGTGCAAAATATTTTGTGTGTATGTGTGTGTTTCAATTGAAACACATATAAACGTCTTCTTATAAATTGATAAATGTAACAAAATGGATTTTTTTTTTTTATTTATAGTACCTTATATTTATAGCAATTTTTCCGTACTTTTTCGAATTATTTTCCATAAAAACATTATAAAACATTCAATCATTTGTCCGTTAAATATTTTATAACACCAATATTTACAATATGTATTTACAATGCAATTCTCAATCGATGCACAGAGTTTCATAATGATCGGTTGAACCAATCATTTTTTATATGAGTATAAGTGTGTAATTTTAATAAAACTAATGATTTCTATCAAAATATCAATTTAGAACAGTTATAATACATAAATTTGAAAAACGAATTTTGAGAATTGTACAGTATCGTTAGAAATACATATAGATTTATTTGTAATAAATGTTCAACTCTTAATATCCATAAAAAAAAAAAAAAAAAAAACGAGAAATATCTGAAACTTTCAAAATGCAGTACTCATCTCAAAATTGGTCAAATGTCTTTGTAAATTTTATCAGGTATGCGTGCGACTATTTTTAGTAGTAAGTAAACTTTCAAATTCGTAGCTCAATAATTTTGGATATTATATAAAAGTATAAAATCAAATTTACGAAAATTCGGATTATGCCGTTTTTTTCAATTTTCGGGTAGTCTAGGTTTGCGCCTTGAAAAAATATTGAGAATTTTGGAAAATTGACTCTCAAAGGTACCAAGTAGATTTCTGATCGAAACTTTTGGACCAGTATCTCTACTGGAAAGAATGTTCGATACATATGAAAGGAAGAGAAAAAAAGAATAAAAAAACACACAGATATTTAAAACCAATACGTTCTTCGCTATCTGCGGAATCTAAAAAAAAAAAATGGTTTTTTTTTGAGTTGAATAGTCCTTAAACGATTAGAAATGTAAGAAAAGCGTTAATAATTAAACTAACGGTATTTAAACAAAATAAAGAAGTTGACAAAATAATTCATAATTTAAACACAAATTCAAATGTGTGTATTACTCGTCTTACAATGGGCAAACGATTAGCCTACATAGGTATAATTTTATGCAGTAGTGTCCTTCTAAATTATGTATATACTCACATCGATGCAAACAGCAAACGTCATTGCGATCAACAAAATCTTGAGCAGCATGTCGAAGAGATACTTTCAGTTTACAGACACTTATTGGAATCTAGTTCGTAGAAAAACGGTTTTACTTACGTGGCTTTTTGATATGATTTCGAGAATACCGCGTAGGTACACGTATTGAATATGCGAGTAAAGTAGTATAAAAACACAATCTGTCTGTTAAAATGAAAAAATATATGATGCATCATTTAACTATTGTACTATATGCTAACAATTGTTGCAAATATAATATATATGTCTTTTTCTTTTGTTTTGGTTTTTTTGTTTTACCTATATTATAGGCAAGAGTAGACCAATGTTAATGACATATGTTTATCCCAACAATTTAAAGACAATAGTAAGCTAATAAATTTCGGTAAGCGATTAAATTACATACTCGAATTTAAGTGTTGACTTTGTTCGAGTAGTAATTATCAACCATATGCTATGGATTGAATTCAATATTTTGTATTATAAGTGACCCAGATATAAGTACTACTCAAAGTAAATATATCGATAATTTAAAATGAGAAAAAAACTCAGGCAGCACGTTAAGAAAATAAGTTTTTCTTTTCAACGAAGTAAAACTAATCAATAATCCAAAACGAATATAAAACATTTTTTTTTTTTTTTTCATATTAAATGGTGTCTGGGCCCACTTGAAATTCACATTTATAATCTACGGGGTTTCTAGTTGTTTTCAAATCACATTTTTTCTGGAAGTCTGACCCGAGAGCAAAGAATATCAGTGGTGTGAACTATGTTCGGTCGTATTGTGTTTACTTAACTTTATTCATTTTACTTTTTTTTTTATTTAATAAATATAGAAAGAATTAAATTAAATGATTAATAATTGTAATGTCGCTTATTATTTGTAAGAATGATACATAACTTAGGTGATAGAGAATGTAACTATAGCAACATCTTTCATCCAAACGGACGTCAACATCTTGATCATGTTCTTTTGAATCTGCGTAACTTATAAGTTATGTTTGATTTGTAATATTATTAATGGGAGGGGGGACGCATTGAAATCTTCGTAGGAGTTGATTTAATTTTTATAGTATGTATATTGTGTATATTTTTTACAAATACCTATGCGAGTCAAAAATGTATAAATAAATAAATAAATAAAACCTGACTATTGTTTAATGCAATCGTTTATTTTTAAGAACACAAGCATTTAAATACATCAAAGGATCCAGCCATATTTCATAGGCATTTTTCCCTTTCCTTTCTTTTGGTCCGGTTCTGCTTGTCCTGATGATGGTGAAAGTGATCTCTTACGTTTATCATTTGTGTTGAAGGCCGCAAATAAATCTTTCTGTTCGTACAGACTGGACCTCCAATTTGACATCCCAGAGAATCCCAAGGATTCTATCATGAAAACGTCTTCTTCCCTTGGCTCATGTGGTGTCAATATCTCGGCTTCTGGATTTTGTGATTGCGACGTCTTGGCTTTTGTTGTATTTTGGGAATGTTTTAATATCTCGGCTTCTGTCTTTTGTGATTCCTGTGTCTCAGCCGATCGACCCTGGTCCGGATTTTCACTTTGTTTACTGTGATATTTTATTATACCACGCAGGTCACTTGTAAAGTCAGTATCATTTTTCCCAACGCTGTCTGGGTTTTTGGATATGGTTAGTAAAGTGCTTAAACCATATATGTCGAAACCCATGAACAAATGATGAATCAGCTTATTATTATTTATGGCGGTGACAAATGGATAACATAGTCCGCCAGGTAGATAACGTTTCATGTATCGGGCCGTTGGAACATTTTGATTACGTTCTACAAATACTAAAAGAATTTTAGAGAACTGTGATCCTTTTAAGAACATTAAAATGGAATTTTCGTCATTTTTTTTTGCCCTCGGATGAGTTACAACTACTGGAACAAAACCCTGATTTAATTCATTTTCGATCACTTTATTCAAACAGTCATTAGGAGTGACACATTTTATAATATCTGTACCTTGGTAACTTCTCTGTGAGGAACAATAAATTATTAATATTAATATATAAATTATACACAAAATCATCAATTTATATTTATTTGAAAATTCTGTCATTTTTTAAGGCCCAAAATTAGTTGGCAATCATGTAAACATTGTTCAAATGGATATAATTCGAACTAATATGAAATACTTATTGAATATTATAAACGTCTGAGTATCGGAAGATTTTTTGTAATTAATCCTAAAGTCCTAAATTTTCTTAGAAAAACACGTATTTATCCAATATTGAAGAATATAAATTTTTAAACAACATAGAGCTGATCATAATATTTAATAAATCCAAAATATTAAAATACCTTACATGGATTAGTATTTCATTAAATTTCAGTCTCCAGGTTTTCAGAAATATTATAATGGACTTATTGAATCTATTAGAAAGGAATATGATGATTCAAATAATATATTATAATACAGTACAGATTTACTTCAAATTATTGAATTTATATAACTTATTATATAACTGAATGGAGCTGGTTTTTTTAAATGGTGTTTATTATTATTACTATTATTTTTTTTTGGTTTACAAATTTTGATACTAGTCCAGAAATTTCTATCAACAAATTAATGAATCATATTTAACCTTTAAGGGATATGTACTAATAAGGGATGGTTTTTCGAAATTCTCAATAGTTATTTAAATGTTTAGGAGAAATTACTCGGTATTTAATAAAAATGATTTTAAAATAAATAAACATATATTTAATCGACAATGTATGAAAAAACATTATACAAAGAAAAGTAATAGTTCTTTGCAAGAAAAATCATAGTATGTCTTACAATATTTGTATAGTCTTTTTTTTCAAAAAATTGTTTTCCAAGTTTTTGATGTAATATAAAACTGGCTGAATAATAAATAAAAAAAATTTGTTAACAAAACAATCTTTATTATTGTTATAACTAAATATCTTGAATAAACCGAAATTCCGTTCAGAATCGTCTCATTAAAATAATGTGTTGACGATTCTTTGAAATTCAATATATTATCCATCAAGGTCATCCCACTTCAAAAAGCAAAGAATACCCAAGGTGTTAATAATGCCCCGATTTTTTCCTTCTGGAAACCGTTTTTCGAATGGTAAAATTTAACCAAAAGTTTCATGCAGTACCTATAGCTCTTAAGAATTTTAGATCACCTACAGAAGGTACTGAAAAAAGATAAATTTTCAAAAGTCTCAATACTTTTTATGAAAGTAAGAAAAAATTACCAAAAGATTGTTAAAAATGTATAATAATGTAATTAAATGTATTTTTTTCAATGTAGGTTACAGAAAGACACAAATTTGGTTCAATGGTTTTGCATTTTTGTTAAATAAAATATTATTATTATAAAGTAAAGTGAATTATAGACAAGAAAGCCGGACATACTTCGCAACACGGATATTCTTTGCACCTCGAGTCAGATAACCTTGTTGGTGTGTAAAATTTTAAAGAATAGAACCGAACTTAACCTTTAATAAGACGATTCCGAACGAAAAAAACAATAATAATATATAGAACAATAATAATCGAATTTCAACACACCCACCAATAGTATCTGACTCGAAGGGTGAAGAATATCCGTGGTCAAAATATGTTGTGTGTGTGTGTATGTGTGTTTTTCAATTAAAACACATTTCTATATAAACGTCTTCTTATAAATTAATAAATGTAACAAAATGGATCATTTTTTAGATTCTGAACGTAGTGAAGAAGCTTATGATTTTACAATGATGTTTATTTTTTCATTTTTTCTCTTTTTGTGAATACTTTTTCGTATAGAAATACTGAACCAATAGTTTCGATCAATATCTCTAAAGAGCCGGAATCATACCCAGATGGTACTTTAGAGAGGTCATTTTTCCAATTTCTCATTACTTTTTCCAAGCGCGGTGAAAAACTGTCGAAAAATTAACGAAAAACGGCAAAATATGCAGTTACCGGAATTTTCGTAAAATTGAAAATTTATTTTTACCATAACTTCTACAATAATGGAGCTAGA
>JAIPRM010014858.1:0-10486 GCA_025469315.1 Stegophylla sp. TES_Ste_2020
ATTATTAACTTGCTTCGTTCAGAATCGTTTTACTGAAGAAATGATTTATCGTTTCTTTAAAATTTAATACGCCCGTCAAGAGAATACCACCCGTCGTGCGAAGTACACCCATCGTGCGAAGTATGTCTGGCTTTTTTTAAAATGTTTACTATGTCATAAGTGAAATTGAAATTGGTGGGTTATTTTGTGAAATCGAAAATATATTTAGTTTTAAAGTTTAAAGAAATATTATTATTATATATTATTATTCATGACTCATAAAAAAATTTGCAAGCCTTAATGCAAGTCTATTCTATAATATAACAGTTTTATTACAGACTATAAACATAAAATACATATTTAAATAGGTACTCATTTAGTTAAACATAAAATACATATTTAAATAGGTACTCATTTAGTCTCGCCAATAAAAATACACCCATGCACTTTGAAGAAAAGAAAATAATACAATGTATTTGTAAAAAAAAAAAAGTTAAATATCTCAATACTTATAAACAAGTTTAAAATACACGTTATGTGTGTAGATATAGTGGATAATATTTTCCTATATCTAGTTAATTTATTGTTTTTACCCAAATTACCTGATGCTAATGAATCCACCTACGAGCTAATTTTACTCTTTATTAATAAATAAATAAATAAATGTGCATAATATTTAAAATAATTTACTTATATGTATATATACCAAATATTTTGTCAATAAATAAAATTAATATAATTCATTGATTAATACAATTTACCTATTTTACGAAAACAATTTATGTAAACATGTTAAACTATTATGATAATAAAAGAATATATATATATATATATATAAAATTTTATCTAATTTCAATCTTTAATTTATTAGAAATTTGCCATAATAATTTAGAAAAATTACCTGCTCCTGGAATAATTACGTTGAAAACTAAACACAGCCATGCCAAAGTAATTGGAAGTACTGGTATAGCACCTTTCATAACTGACGAATGATCGACGAAAACTGCATCCAATTTCGGTATATTCTAGTGTAAAATAACAGAATAGATGTTACACAAATTAACCATGTTTGTACAGTAATTACATTAAGTATTATTGAAAGTAAAAACCTAATCGACTACACACGCAACATTTACATTTACTTAATAAAAAGCAAACTGGGTTAAATGCCTTTAATAAAAAAAAAACTAGTGTTCTTACTAATTGAACTTCCAAGAAGTTCTAGAAAGTTTGTTATATAAAGTTTTATAAGATTTTATTTTCATTTCATACATTATTACATTAGTTGTATATTTAAAGAATAATGAATTAGCTTTTTTAGATTACTTCCACATAAAGTACCTATTTACATAAAAAAGTTTTAGCGGTTCCAGTTTCTTGTTACTCTAAATATTATTATGTGAATACAAACTGAAAAATTAGCCATAAACGCTAAAAAATAATACAGTAAATAACTTCAATCTCGTAAAAAAATATGTGGTATATTCAGTAAAAAGTCAAACATAATATAACAAATAAAAGAAATCAATATTTATCTAAACAAGAACTCAAGTATTTTTTATTTATATTAATTTGAGCTATTATGTTTTGAAACATTTTAATTACAATTAAAATGTACTTTATATTTGTACATCTTCATTTAAAATCACGTTTTATGACTTTTCAGGGGCGTCATTTCAGAATTTTAATAGTTTTAATATATATATATATATATATATATATATATATATATATGAATATTTATTTTAACAGTTTTGAAATTATTTACATAGTATGAAAATTTTAAAATACACTACAACGTCTACCACTAAGGATGCTTCCTTGTTTTGGTAGACGTGAGTCTCAAACAACAATAAAAAAAAAAAAAAAGACAATAACAATTATAATTATGATATTAATATATAGTTATGATAGCGAAAATAATAGCGTGTTAATTAGTTGTATAATATAAAGTAATATTAAAGACGGATAACAGAAATAAAAAAGAAATAGATAATAATAATAATAATAATAATAATAATAATATAGTAGTTAGTAATTACAAGTTAATCTAAAGATTTACTTCATTTGTCAATAACCATCTCTTTAGTAATAATTTAAAGATGTCAAATGTTTGATAATTTTTTATAGTAATAGGGATTTTTTCATATAATTTCAAACCAGTTATTAGATAGCTATCATAGTATTTAGTTGTGTTTATTTTAGGATATATTACATTTATTGACCTCGTATTATATGTATGAACGACTGGTTGTATTAAATTTTTTCTAGATATATAATATAGAGTTTTTTTATAATATAATTGTTTTACTGTTAATATTTTGGCTTCAGAGTATACATTTTTAATTGAGAAAAGCCTAGGTTTCTGATATATAATTTTTAAGGAGGTATTTTGCGCTATTTGTAGGCAATTTAAATGGGATTGTGTTAAAGTATAGTATGTATTTTTTAGCCAGTGTATATTTAAAAAGTTTTGGCCATATTATAAAATGTGTATAATTTGTGTAATTTCATGTTAAGCTCTGATATATGAAAGTTCCATCTTAAGTGTTGATCGAATATAACACCTAAATATTTGGTTTTATCAACTTTGTTTATAGTTGTACAATTACATTGTGAAATTGATGTACAAGTTGGGTCGTGAGCTTTAATACTGGTGATATTAGGTGTTATTTTTATTGAATTTGAAAAGGTAATGCAAACAATTTTATTATAATTTAAAGATAGGTTATTATTAGAGAACCATTTTATTATTTTACTTAACGAATTTTCTGCTACTTTAGTTACTGATTGCCATGTATCACCAGTCACAATTAATGCTGTGTCATCTGCGTAAGAATATATATTTCCATTTCCATCTATTTTTAAACTGGACAATTCCATGACATATATTATATACAGTAACGGGGATAATACTGTACCTTGGGGTACACCACAAGTCATAAGTTTACTCTCACTTACTATATCATCTATTTTTACTTTATGGAGTCTACAATCTAAGTAAGATTTAAATAATCTTAGGGATTTGTCTTTAATACCTATTTTATTGAGATATTTTATTAGTTTATTATGACATACTGAGTCAAATGCTTCGCTTAAATCCATGAATATTCCAATTGATTTTTTTTTTTTGTCTATTGAGTGTAATATTGTCTGTGTTAGGCTAGTAATAGCATCTTCGTGCTAAGTCCTTTTCTAAACCCAAATTGTGTTGTAGGAAGTAACATATTTTCTTCTAGATAATTAGACAATCTTATTTTGATTACCCTTTCAAATATTTTTGAGAAAGTTGTCAAGAGACTTGTTGGTCTATAATTTTCAACTTTATTCTTATTTCCTTTTTTATAAATAGGTGTTATAATTGATAGTTTAAAACTTTTTGGAATCACACCATTACTTATTATGTGATTTATTATATTAACTAATGGCATTAGTGCATCATCTCCAAACATTTTTACCATTTCAGTGGAAATATTATCATGTCCAGGAGCAGTGCCTCCTTTTAGAGATAGTACTATATTTTTAATTTCTTTTAGATTTGTCTTCCTTAAGTATAGAGATTGGTGAGATATTGTTTCATCATTGATGTTTAAAGTTAAATCGTTCAGTTCATTAGAGTTATTTGTAGTTATTTTCGCAAAATAATTATTGAAATAGTTTGCAATTTCTTTAGGATGTGTTTTATTTGTACATATATTGTTATCTATTTCTATTTGTAAATTATTACTTTTATTATAGTTTTGGCCTTTGGTGGCTTCATTAATTGTTTTCCATATTCTTTTAGGGTCATTGTTACAATTTTTAATTTTGTTCCCATAAAAATCAAATTTTGCTTTATTAAGTATGGTGTTTAAATTATTTCTATATTTTTTAAATTTTTCTTTTAATGCTAAATCATAAGGTTTTTTTCTTGACTGTGAATGTAGTAAATCTCTTGTTGTAATACTATTTAATATACTTTTTGTAATCCAAGGTTTTACTGGGGTAGTGTTTGAGTGGGTTGTATAACTGTAGCATTTTCGTACTATATCTTGTATTTTTTTAGTGTTTAATTCAAGTTTATTATTATTAGAAATAGTATTAGACATATTATTCCAAGTTTCATTGTTTATTAATGATTTGAATTTGTTTTTGTTGAAACATTTTCTTATGTTAATTGAATTGTTTCTGTTTTCTATCAATTTCTTTACATTAATAGGGATTATTTGAATATAGATAGGAAAATGGTCTGTGATTGATGTCTCTAAGATTATTGCGTTATTAATATAATAATTATCTGTTTTTTTTATAAATATTTGGTCAATGCATGTTTCACTGCCTTCCCAAACACGTGTTGGTGAATTTACATACGAAATAAAACCAAAAGAAGTCATTAGGTCTAAGTAGTTATTAGTCAATCTATTGTTATTTAATGAATCAATGTTTATATCTCCACAGAATATTATATTTATTTTTTTGTTACCAACTGTTATATTAGATAAAAGATTACGGAAGTTGTTCTAAAAATGTACTTACTTTACCATTTGGAGATCTGTATACTGAAATAATGCAATGAAGAGAGTCATTTAATGTAATGTTTGTTATTAGGCAATTAGTTCAGTAAACATAATTTCTTTAAATGTAAATGAACAATCGTTTCTTATAAAATGTATAACACTATCACTTTTTCTTGGATTAATAGTTGAATGGATTAATTGGTAGTTATTTAGAAACATGTATTTTAAATCTAAATGTTGACCTAACCAAGCTTCTGAAAGTGTAATTATATGCGTATTATTGCTAGTTTCTGTTATTAAACATTGTAGTTCTGTTATATGTTTTTTAATGCTTCGGATGTTCATATGCATTAAATTAAAACTTTTATCATGTTTTTGTATTATGTTGTTTAATTTATTCGTGTGTATTTTATTATTTTGGGATTGTTCTATTAAAAAATTATTAAATAGTAAATTATTAATATTATTGTTCGCCATTATTATTATTTTCTGAGATTTTTGCTATATTGAGCGACTATTAATTGAATTTGTACTCGAATTTGTATTACAATAGATATTATGTAGTCATTATATATATAATATATAAATATTATATAGAATATTTCAGTAATTTTTAAATTTAATGTAAGTACATTAATTAAGATAAAGATGAAATCATTAACTATACTCGTAAATAATAAAAAATTTAGTTTTAGTAGGTTACTTTTGATTTCTATATCATAATCACAGTAATAAGTAAAGATAAAGTAAGTAAGATAATATAACACAGTAAAGATAATATGGTTATTTTAAATGATTTATTAGTCGCTATAAGGTAAATAATTATTAAAGTTAGAGTAGTATATATTATATAATCAAAAGCTATTTTGTAAATTACGTATTTAAAATGAGAGATGGTTAAGGATACTAAAGTGGCATATAATTCTAGTAAGCCATTAACTATATGATAGCAGAAGTGCATATTGGATGGTTTAATTTCAGATTTACAATATTGATATAAAATGTAAGATATAAGATATAAGAACATATTGATAATGATAAGTATTAAAATTTTTAATTTTATATATAATAGAAGTACAATATTATATTGAAATTAAGTCCAATTCAGAGTAGATTTTTCGTACCTTTGAGTTTTCATGTCGAATTAGAATTTCTGCGTTATCATTCATCCATATATATACTTATAATTTTTTTCTTTGGCTGCTATTCCTGTTTTATCATACAGTTGTCTTCGATGTTTAGTGAGGTTATTGTTGATATACGTATATTCGCTTATCTTTTGACCATGCCGAGTTAAAGGTTAAGAGTTTTGTTCCGTTTGCAGTTTGCTATAATGGCTGTTTTCATACCTGGTTCTGTTAATCGTGCGATAATTTTATTTTCTCCATTTACTTTAACAGGTACACGATAAGCTTCTTCAACTGTGACGATTGTGTTTAATACTCGTGCTATATTCATGACAGTTTCTTTACATATCTCATTCGATACACTTGGAACACCAATTATTTCGATAGTAGATTTAAGATTATTTTGTTCAATACCATCCAGCCGATATTTAAGATCAAATATTTCTTGTATAAGTTGTTTGTTTTCATTTGTAATTCTTGCATTTTCTTTGTGAATTTTTTTCATCTCTTCTAAAATTTTAGTGACCGTTACACTAAAATCGTCAAATTTTTCACTCATGAAATTCATAGAATTTGCAAGATCCTGAAGTGAAATTTCCGGGTTCAAAGATTTAGAATTTGTATTTTTCTGTTTCCCCTTTATACTTACAGCTGTTACACATCCATCGGCTTTGCGTATTTTTGGTTTGTTTTTTGTGGGTCGATTCATTTACTCCTTCACAAAGGAAGTGATAATAGTTCTTACATTGAGAATAGATAATTTCATCGTTAATAATTATAGTTTTGGTACATTTCGAGCAGTTATTCATTATCGAAATATTTAGAGAGCGGCACAAAAAAAAAAAAATAAATAAAACAATAACAGTATATCGATATCTATACTATACGCGAACAACCTTTTCTTAAACCGTACGCTACGAATGTTGATACGAGACTGGTGTGAACATTTTGACTGGCTATTTAAAAATATAACCAGGCCATGTTGTCATAGTCATTTAAGTCACTTTTTTTTTGGGGGGGGGGAGAAACAAACTCCATTACTATAATAAATTTTAATAGCTATTGAATATTTTAGTGATTTCCTGATTTATTCAATACCACCAATATCTATATGAAAATTTTACCATTGTCACCAATTTTAGATTCTGAGTAGAGTGAAGAAACTAGTGTTTCTATAGTGTCATTTATTTTTTTCCTGTGAACACTTTTTCGTATGGAAATACTTGTCTAATAGTCAATAGTCTCGACCAGCAACTTTTTGAAATCTTATTACAAATCTGTTTTTTTTTCGTATATGTATGGAAGCACGATTTTTGGTAGAAATACTGGTACAAATGTTCGATAGCTAAAAGTAACTACAGATCGGACATGTTGTCTAATAGGTACTTTTGGGAGGTAATATTTCAAAATTCTCAATATTTTTCTAAGCACATGTCTAAACTATTTAAAAATTAATAAAAAATGTCATAACATGAATTTTTTATTTTTTATTATTTATTTTTATTTTTTCTTTTTCACGGGTCAGATACTCTTGAAGGGTGTGTATAATTTTAAAGAAACGATAAATCATTTTTTCAATAAGACGATTCTGAACGAAAGAAGTTAATAATATAAAGAACAATAATAGTCGTCATTTTCAACACACTCATCAAGAGTATCTGACCCAAAGAGCAAAAAATATCCGTGGTGCGAAGTATGTCCGGCTTTTTTATCTATACTTTACTTCATTTTACTTTATTTTGCTTTGCTTTGCTTTACTTAACTTTACTTTACTTTTTAGATTCTGAGCGAAAGCGAAGAATGTATTGGTTTTACAAATCTGTTTTTTTTTTTTTTTCGTATGTATTGAAACAAGATTTTGGGTAGACATACTGGTCCAAAAGTTTCGATCAGTAACTCTATAGAACGGATATATAGTTGTCAAGATGGTGCTTTTAGGGGGTCATTTTTCCAATTTCTCAATAATTTTTTTAAGCGCACGCCTAGACTACCCATAAATTGACAAAAAACGGCATAACGCGAATTTTCGTAAATTCGATTTTGTTGTTTAGATATAACTTCCAAAATAATAAAGCTAGAAAGTTGAAACTTTCACCAACTACTAAAAATAGTTATGCTCACCCTTCATAAAATATTCAAAAACATTTGATCAATTTTGGGGTAAGTAAAGTATTTTGAAAATTTTGGAAATTTCTCGTATATTAAGACCTGAAAATCTCGAAAATCGTTAGTCAAGTTTTTTTTTAGAACTGTTTAAACTTGGAATTTTGACAGAATTATATAAGTTTTACTTAAAATTACACACTTAAACGCATATAAAAAATAATTGGTTCAGCCGATCTTTACAAAATTAGGTACATACAGGCACGTACACAAAATAAATTTTCGGGGGGTGTTCTTCATAAAATAGTAGTATTATACGTACAATGTACATATAAAAAATGACTGAACAACGCTGCAATTAAGAAATTTCGGGGAGGGTTTGAACCCCTAAAACCCCCCCCCTTGTATACATGCCTGGGTACATAGATAGAAATTAACAAGACGAATATTTTGGTGTAATAAAATTTTATACGGACGAATAATTGAAAGTCTTATAAGGTTTTTATTGAAGAAAATTCTGAAAAAGTACTGACAAATATTCTGGCAATACCGAAATAATTATATTCATGAAATAAATTTTAGTTATTTAGTAATAACTTCCAAAGTAATGGAACTAGAACGTTGAAACTTTCACCAACTACTAAAAATAGTTATGCGCACCCTCATACAATTTCCAAAAACATTTGACCAATTTTGGGGTAAGTATGGCATTTTGAAAATTTCGGAAATTTCTTGTTTTTTGTTAGTTTTTAATTCATAAAATTTTAATGAATGGATATTAAGAGCTGAAAATTTAATACAATCATATGTATTTCTAACAGTAATCGAAAAATCTCGAAAATTGTTTGTCAAGTTTTTGTTTTATAACTGTTTAAACTTGGAATTTTGACAGAATTCATAAGTTTTACTTAAAATTACACACTTAAACGCATATAAAAAATAATCGGTTCAGCCGATCTTTATGAAACTTGGTACGTAGATGGAGAATTACATTGCGGATATTTTGGTGAAAGAAAATTTTTGATGTATGAATAATTAAAAATTTCACAAGGTTTTGATTGAAAAAAATTCGGAAAAATTAATATACATATTAATACTATTAATTATTTTCTATAAATAAAAATATACATGGATTATTTTGTTATTATGACTATTAATAGACATTTGAAAAAATTTAGTGAATTTTATTTGGTGTAAGGTGTAACTATTATCGGAAAATAAAATTAATTATATAAATAGCTCAAAACCCAGGTTGTCCCGTTAAGAGACAAGAATTCTAATTATACTAATGACTGTGACTTTGTCGATTTATTAATTTAAAAAAATAGATTTATATTTAGACTTTTATTATCTCATACACACCACGCGCTAGTGCGCAAACATACACGCACGAACACACACAAACGAAAGTACGCACACAAATTATGTTGTACCTACCCAATATTATTAAATATCATTTTATTAATATAACCTTATCGCCAATTATTATTATTATTATATAGTATTTGAAATTTCACTCAGAATCGTTTTATTGAAGAAATGATTTATCGTTTCTTTAAAATTCAATACATCCGTCAAGAGAATCCCACCCGTCGTGCGAAGAACACCCATCGTGTGAAGTATGACCGGCTTTTTTTATCTTATAAATAAAGGAAAAAAAAATTAATGAGAAAAAAGTGTGTACTTCGTTCGTTGGGGTGTTCTTCGCACGTCGAGTGGGATTCTCTTGACGGGTGTATTGAATTTTAAAGAAACGATAAATCATTTCTTCAATACAACGATTCTGAACGAAGGAAGTTAATAATATAAGAAAAAAAAATGTTAGAAAAATGTTCAAAAAATTTTTTTTACATTTTCAAAATCTTTCTTAATATATTATTGTCTATTTATGTTTAAATTTTCATAAATTTTGGATTAAAAGATGATGGTTTCAAAGTCTTTTTTATTAAATTTTAAGTAGTATTTTTCAAAAAAAAATAATTGAAGGATTGAGAAATTAAAAAAATGAGCTCTTTAAAGTACCAAATAGAGGCAAATTCGGTTTCAAAAAGTTACTGATCGAAACTTTTGGATAAGTATATCTATACGAAAAAATGTTTACAGAAAAAAAAAATAAACATCATTGTAAAAATATAAGCTTCTTCACTTCGTTCAGAATCTAAAAGAAGATTGTGAGTAGTTATAATATATTGTAAAGAGAAAATGTAAATATGTAAATAATGTACTATGATTATAATTTACGTGCGTAATCATTAAAAAGACTGTTTATGCTTATTGTTTTAGGTTTTAACCACTGTTGTGGTTAAAGTGAGAAAAACTAGGAGGGGGGACTGTAGTTCCTAAAAAATGAGAAGCGTTCCCGAGCCACACCGAATTGCCTAATTGTCTTCACTCAAAGGCTAAAAATTATATTAATCATTTTAAGAATATTGCAAATATACTTACTTTGACAATAGTCTATAGTCTCCTATTAGACCCCCTTAATCTACTCCTATGTTTATTTGGACTAAATAAATTAACAATAAAAGTAAAGTCATACATAAAAAGAACTTCCATATTTACAAAAACTATAAAACAAACTCGAAAACAAGCATAACACTGTAATCAAATAAAAAAAACAATTATTTAACATTGTTCGAATATTTTAGTATACCCTAGAAAATATTATTCATCAGCTTACTTAGCTTTACTTACAAAGCATATTTCACATCGGAAATAACAAAATCCAAAACTAACGGCAAAAAGTAAAGAAAAGTAAAGTATAGACAAGAAAGCCAGACA
>JAIPRM010014859.1:0-10486 GCA_025469315.1 Stegophylla sp. TES_Ste_2020
CAGAATCGTTTTACTGAAGAAATGATTTATCGTTTCTTTAAAATTTAATACGCCCGTCAAGAGAATACCACCCGTCGTGCGAAGTACACCCATCGTGCGAAGTATGTCCGGCTTTTTTTTTTTGTTTATTTAATATTAATAGATTATTTCTTTCACCATGTTACAATATTATGTCATTTTTCACTGTCAATTTATTATTTTGAGATTGGAAATTATTTTCCGTAAATATATAAATTATTATTATTATTGAGAATTTGTTTTGAAGAACTTAATTCCGCACCAAATCATAAATAAATCTGTTAGAATAACACAAATTTTATTCAACTTGATCAAAAGCCAAATGTCTCGATGGTCAAATATTGATTGTGAGACAAGGTATGGGGAAAGATTAATTTTTCCCTCGGTGCTTCACGAAAACCACTATATTATTATGCATATATTACACCCTTAATTAATTAAATCAGCGGTCAGCCTGTTTACCTGTTACCATAGGGTTTAGGGTTCTTCGGTGTTATTACAGGGGTGTCGTTCCACCAAGTTTTACGCGGTCCAAAAAAATAAACGAATTGCGATAAATAAAGATTACGTTGGTTAAGGTATAATATAAGGTATATATATATATATATATAATATATAACTAAGGGTTAGAGAACGTTGCACCCACATTCGTCGTTGTGTCTCCATTCAACTAATGAAAAATGTAACAATATCATCCTATACGATGTACATAAATTTGATTTTCAGGTTGGCTTTAGACCAGTGGTCACAATCCAATTATCGGTGGCATAAACTTAAAAATTTAATTACCATAATTCGTCTTTATAATATAACAATAATTTATCAACTACTTGCAGGATATCAAAAATCATAAATAATGAACATATTAAAATCATGTGTTTCGATGTATTGATATAATTTGATATAATATTTAATTTATACAGCTGTTAAATACAATTTTTAAATGATGGTAGAATTTTAAATAATGTTTACAATTAAAATGGACAAAGTATGATCAAACGTTATTTGAATAATTGACAAAAATGAAGAAGACAATAACGATTTATAACAATTTATAAAAAAGAAACATCAATGTCTGAGTTATGACATCGAATACAATAAATGATATATTGTTAAACCGAATAAAAAAATAGAGACATATGAGAAAAAAAACTTAGTTTATTCAAAGCTCGAGTGTGTTTTGAAAATATTGATAATTTTGTTAAAGACTATGAGTTTTTTTTTTATATAAGATGCTATAATGAAAATTAAAAATACTTTATTATACTGAGGTAGTCAATGAAAACTTAACAAATTTAAATAAATAGTTTTTATTCATATTTATTTAATTTGTTTAGTATTATTATATTCATATTGAAACCTGATGATATTCGAATGAGTTGTGAATAGATTGAAAATATGTTTAAAGTAAAAATACCTACTGACATAGAAAACCAAAACCATGCATGGGAAATAACTGTGCAGAACTCGAAGTTAAATCTATTTTAATGTTATAAATATTTCTAATATTTTATCCGTGTGAAAATGGATTTTCTACAATGTAAAATTTGAAAACGTCAAAAACAAAATAGAGTTTTAACCAAATATGATCTGTGGATTGCACTGTTTCAAATCGAGCCACGATGAAATTTATTATTTGAAAACAGTCACTGTCGAATTTCATGATATATTTTTTTTCTTTTTATAACAAAAATCCAATACAATCAGTACAAAAACATTAAATGTTTATTTATTTCGTTAGAACAGTACTTCCAGAATGACATTCATTATAGATTTTAACAGTTAATGATGATAAATTTATATATTTTTATTTTCATTTTGTTTTCACAGTTAACAAAGTTTACATGGGTCGAGAAATAATGCCACTAAAAAACAAGTATCGCCAGGTAAAATGGTTGAAGACCACTGCTTTAGACCTTTGACATAATACATAATTAAAATTATATAAATAAGAACTTTTTCTAACGGTATGTCATATACATAGAAAGGTTTGAGTTTTGTGTTTTTAAATAGCTGTAACTTCATTTCCAAGTAATATTTTACAAAAACTTTATTATATTCCGTCAAAAATGTTCTTCCCTTTCCATATCATCCCATTAAAACTATTGCATGTTTACAAATTTTGAGCCTAAAAAAAAAAAAAAAAAAAAAAAAAAAGAGTTCATTAGTTTTATTGAGAAAGGCTCCAAGAGAAACCTTATCCACATGTGGATCCACAAGTGGATGCTTTATCCATGTCACATGGATATGTCACATCGATGTCATCATGTCCACGAGTGGACCAAGACCCACAAGTGTATCACAAATTAGTGATATGAGTACTTAATTCTGATAATAAAACATATTACTTTATCTGTTTTATTACAATTTGATAATCTCCCCGTTAACAACACATTTAATTACGCATCGTTTTAACTCGCTATTAAGAAACTTTTACTGCTCTACTGTTACGTTAAATGCTCCGAAAGTGTTACAATTTTCGTTTTATGCGTAGGAATTTATTTCGCGCGATATTACTATAATAGACTAAATTTTTTTAGATTCTGAATGAAATGAAGAAGCTAGTGTTTTTACAATGACGTTTATTTTTATTTTGTTTATTTTTTCTTTTTTTTTTCCTGTGTACAACTTTTCGTATAGAAATACTTATTCCGAAAATTTCGATCAATAATTTTTTGAAACCCGATTTGCCTCTAGATTATACTTTAAAGAGGTCATTTTTTGAATTTCTCAATTCTTCAATTTTTTATTTTTGGAAAAAACTACCTAAAATTTGACAAAAACGACTCGAAAACCATCATTTTTTGATCAGAATTTTATGAAAATTTAAACATAGATAGGAAATCCTATAAAAAAGATTTTAGCGCAAGAAAATTTCGAAAATGTGAAAAAAAATTTTGGACATTTTTCTAACATTTTTTTTTTTTCTTATATTATTATATCGATATTATTTTCTTACAATTATACTGATTAAACTGGTAGTTGCACCAAATTTTAAGTAGATTTTTTCTATGTCAACAATAATATTTTATGAAAATGTGAATTTTCGCAAAAAAGTGGACTTTCATTGTTGTTGTGCCAAGCCCTTCAATTTAGGCAGATGAAATTTTGGATTGAAAATAATTTCAGCGTTAAGTTAATATAAAATCTAACGTTCACATTGACCACATATAAGTTCCAGCGTTGTGCACGAAGACCAGATTTTGTATCACAATGAATAATTATTTACTTTGTCCAAATATTGCGGGCATTGTAACCGTAACGTATTATCGTACAATCGCGACATTAGGGTAGTAACTCAAAAAAAATCGATTTTGAGTTATACGTGTTTACTTATATGGCGCAAAATTTCGTTCCATTGTTTTATTTTAGTGTAGCAAATACAAATTTAATGTCAACAGACTATACAACTAGATAACGTATTGTACGGTGAGCATTTGTCATTTTGAAAAATCTCGAAACTCGATTGTCTCGAAACGAAGTTTTCCGAGTAGCTACACTATATTATTAATGTTCTTCTGACGGTACGATATTATACGTACAAGAACAATAATTTCGATGATAATGTGCACAATATATTATACTTACACGCTCATTGTAATACGATATAATATTTTATACGTTACGCTCAGTACCACCTTTTGCGTGGTGGTAATAATAATAATAATAATAATAATAATAATAATAACTATTGTCGTATCTTATTATTTTTCTCGAGAAGCACTCGGAACCGAATACGGCTGAATTTTCCACTCTTCAATCTCCATCCCATCCACCTGTGAATCATCATCATTCCCCGGGTCCTCGCCAAAGTGCACGCCTGACGGTTTCATCTCGATAGTTCAACTGTCGCAACTAAGCAGTGCTCGAATTGGGGGGGGGGGTGGGTGCGTGCGAAGGGGGACCTCTGCCATTTTTCATAAAATTTTGAGAGCGCCCTTACTAATTTATTTTTTTTAGCACATGAATTGCATACCTAGTTTGAGGGGACGCTTATTTATTGAAAGCTCGAGAGCATCCCTTCTTCTATTTTTCCAATATTCGAACACTGATCCTAAGACATAATATTCGTTCACTGGGCTTCACCTGACACAGGGGTGGATGTGGACGCGGGAGGGGAAATTTTAAATTAAAATGAAAAAAAAAAAAGATGATATAATATGTCGAATCGATAAAATAACTTTTTATTTGTGTCATAGAAGCTTTTCAATTTCACACTTGCGCCATTTAAAAATCTATTTTTTTATAAATAAATCAAATTCGACTTTTTTCGTCATTATATCCGTTTACTTTTGCGCACCCGTTGACATCTTCTCGCAACCACCTTAGAAACCTAACCAATATAGTTCGTATATACTCGCTCGTAGTGTTTTTGCCCCGGAATATTCTTATCTGGCACTTCTGTGAAAAACAGATTGTGGTTTTGAAAGCGGGTCGCGGATAAAGTTCTTATCGACCTCGGGCGGAGCGTAGCTGTGTGGTTGTGCCCAAATATACCCGACTCGCTTTAGATTCATCTCTTTTCCGCTCCCGGCAACGACCAAAACAGTAATAATATTTACGCTTACTGGTCCGGTGAAAATTACCCCCACCAAATATTGTTTTGTTAAAACGTTAAAACTCAATGGTTTCCAACCTTCTTTTACCCAATGCGTCCCTTTTGACTTTCAAAAGTCTCACACCGCCCCCTCATGTTAATTATTTTGATAAACTAATGACCTTTTTGTTTTGTTTTATTTCTTTTTGGTTTTTACGGTCAAAAATTACTTAATAAACTTCTCAAAAAAACAAATAAATCTTGTTTGATTTTTATATTAAAAATAAACATATTATTTAACACAACTAGATGATATAAACACTTATAAAATAAAATATCTATATATATATATATACATATATCTGATCGATTGATTTTCTTATATCAGGGATGGTCAACAGGTCGGTCAAAACATAATTTCAAGTCCAAAGACTCTCCAAAGTGTGTTTCCCTGACTTTAAAAAAAAAAAAAAATTATTTTTCTTTGTTTAATCCACGAGTTAAATAAAAGTCAATTACAATTACATATTAAAACATTTGGCTCATGACTAGGGTCCGGATTTAAATGCATTAAAAACAATCGAAAAATGCTCTAAAAATCAGTCAAAAATGGCCTTAAAAAAATACAATTAACCGTGAAAGCATCCTTAAAATGGTCCTTTTTATTTTAATATTTTAATATTTATTTTCTTATTTACCGTCTGCCGAGTCTACTAGGCGTCCAATAGGTAAAGATAAGATACAGACTTTAAAGAAATAATTATAGAAAGATTTCTAGATGTTTTTTTAGGAAAAACATGAATATTTTGAATTAGTCAAATTTAAATTATCGATTCGTATTAATGTACAAATACTATACGTTATTGTCATTGTAAGTATATTGTCGAAATATGCATTAAAATTAACCAAAAAAATGCTAATGTATGGTCTAAAAATGAAAGATTATTGAAAAATGCAAAATAAAAGTTTCATTTTCGAGGTCTTTGTTACGTGAAACAAATTATATGTACTTGCATTGCCTGAGATCACACCAAAAGAAATATGCATTTTGCATTGAAATCCGGTCTCTACTCACGACGAATTAAACCTTAACTGAATAAAAAAAAAATCATCAAATTATGAGAATTAAATCGCAATGGTTGCGCTGTTTTTTTTTTTTTTCTGGACAGTACGTATATGGTAGTGTGTGTGTACCGTAAACATTGAAAATTCACGACTATTGGGGTGGGGAGGGGAAAAAAAGAATGAAAAATTAATCGTACGGTACCGCGAAACTAGGAAAACGTGATCCAATAAGACCAGAGTCTTTTCCTCGAGCAGCACCGGAAAAGCTCAAACTAATTAGAGACCGGATGTGTATCCCCCTAAGCTCATGGAACATTAATATCGCATTGGATCCATTAGTATATCGCCAGGATATTCAAAGGTGATTCGGTTGTGCTAGGGGAGGGGGTAGAGTGAAAAGAGAGTGGGAAGAGAGAGAGAGAGAGAGAGAGAGAGAGAGAAGGAAGGAGATAGAGATGAATTCAACTATACCATATTTATAAATTTTTTCCGGGATGTAATACAATTTTCGTGTTTCCAAAACTGTGCACGAAACAGTGTAGAGAAGCTTCCGGGGGTGTAAAAGCAAAATAATTTAATTTTTAAATAACGTTCACCGTAAGAGGACACACACAACGTGTATAAAGTGGAATTTTTATTTTTCTCGCTATCGCATTTTTATTTCGTTTAGCCTCTGCACGAAGTTCAAAAGGGCGAGTTTTTCGAAAATAATGTTTGTCAATATTATTATTATTATTATTATTATTATTATTATTATTATTATTGTTTTATTTTCTTTCGTATATTATGACGTTACAAAAATGTAAACGGAATCGGCACATAAAAATCAATGGACCGAAATCGTGTGCCGCAGTCAAGAGAAATACTCCGTTTTTGCTCTTTCGCGGAGCAACCACGTGCAAATGTCACTGACCTGTTGCGTGGCAGTATAATTTCATTGTTTTTATTATTATTATTAATAATCAAATGCGTTTTTTTTTTTTTTTTTTTTTTTTTTTTAACGCCTTTAACGTAGACGCATACAAAACAATAATATTGTGAATAACACAATAAAGTGAAACATCGATTAGTCTTTTTTTTTCGATTTGTGTCACTTTTAATAAAATAATAAATTATATAATATCGATCTAATTTTAAGTATAGTAATATTTATTTACGCGTATTATAATATACGGGCTGAGCGAGTGATTTTATTAGATTTACACAAACGCTACCGTTTTGAATGATTTTTGAAAAAACATGCTGCCAGCCCTGGTTATCACGATTTTCTTCGTGTGTCTATGCTGCAGGAATAATGAAAATCATTATTTCGCTAATTTTTGTAAACGTGGTTGAAGCGTCACTCTAATCTGTTCAAACACTAGTTTAAAAACGCGCAAAAGAAAAATCAAGTAAAACTGGGTCAAGTCGTAAAAAAAGAGATACGCGAATTATTACTACAACGGGGTTACGAGGTTTATCTCTGTACGTGCAGAAGAAAACCTCCTCGCAAATGAAGACAAACGATCGAATTAAAAAAAAATTGAAGGACAGTTAAAAATTGCAAACGTACACAATCGAGGACACTCGTTTTCGACCCAACCTTTTTTTTTTTAAACAACGATTGCGCGAACGGTACGTGTTTTGCAACGTTGTAACGTTAAATTAGATATTTTGGTTTTTGGTTTTTGAAAATTTTTCACGTACAGGGTTCGAATTTGTAAATAGTATTAGAATTGTATTAGAATAAAATAAGCGTTTAAAGTTAATGACGCCAACTTTTTTTTTTTTTGCATATTTTGATATAATTACATATAATATATATATATATATATATATGTATCAATACGATATTAAAGTCAATTAATAGAGACGCAGAACAAAAACAGGTAGGTAGCAAAAAGTGTGTACTTTGCTCGTCGGGGTGTTCTTCGCACGTCAGGTGGGATTCTCTTGACGGGTGTATTGTGAAGTTTTTAAGAAACGAAAAATCATTTCTTCGATAAAACGATTTCGAACGAAGAAAGTTAATAATATAAAAAATAAATGAGAAAAAAAGCCGGACATACTTCGCACGACGGGTGGTATTCTCTTGACGGGCGTATTAAATTTTAAAGAAACGATAAATCATTTCTTCAGTAAAACGATTCTGAACGAAGGAAGTTAATAATATAAGAAAAAAGAAATGATGGTTTTCAAGTCGTTTTTGTCAAATTTTGGGTAATTTTTTCCAAAAAAAAACATTGAAGAATTGAGAAATTTAAAAAATGACCTCTTTAAAGTACAATCTAGAGGCGAATCGGGTTTCAAAAAGTTACCGATCGAAACTTTCGGACAAGTATTTCCATACGAAAAGTTGTACACAGAAAAAAAAAAGAAAAAAAGAAAAACAAATAAACATCATTGTTTATTTAACACTAGCTTCTTCACTAACCTAACCTAAAAATTATTTTAACAGAATAAATTTTCGCTATTAAGTATTTTAATGAATTTAAGAACCATGAAAATTTACTACTACAAAATTAAAAGTGGAAGGAAATTTTCCGTCGAGGGAAAATAATATAAATATTAGGTACACAATAATGATAATTATTACAAGCATTAACAACTTGACAAATTGACCGAAGTTTATAAAATAATCATTGTATGATGTACAATTAACTTAATTAATAGTTTTAATCATACAAACCCGAAGTGTGGTCGTATCGTTCATAATTAATCATAATTTTTGTATGCTTACAATAACTTTATAAGACCGGCAACGTTGCATTGAAAATCGTCCGAAATCGTGTTCTACCCGTAGACGGGATACTTTAATTGGGTGTTCAGTTATTCGTTTCACATCATTCACAACTCCGTATCGCAGGAGATTAGCCATTATTTTTTGATCCCAATAATATTCTTATCGGGGTCATTATGATGGTAAAATTCTTGAATTGTGCTTTTTGTTTTTTTTTTTTTTTTTTTTTTTTTTACAAAAAACTTTCACTGAACAGTTTTTGAAGTTTTTTTTACACTCAATTCGTTTACATAGAGTAAAGAATGGAAGAAGCAATCAAATGGAATACGCTAAGAGTGACCATTTTGGGAAAAACAAAATTATTTTTCTTATTTGATTGATACCAACCACTTTAAATTTTCACATCATCATATTAGATGAGATATAACATTTATTTTTGAAGTATGATAACAGTTCCTCATCAGTGATCCGATTGAGCAAGAGATACAATATTTCGATACGGTAATTTGATTGTTTTCAATAGGTCACTCTAAACGTATTCGATTTCAATGCTTCATTTAGGTATACGTACGTATGGCCACGGGTTGATTCGTTCACACAGTTTTATGAAAGGAAAAGAATCACATACGATTTTCAGTCAGTATTATTGTCAATGGATATCACGGGATGAATTGCGGTCGGTTTTATGCATAAAAAAATACACATTTTTGTTTAGGTAATGACGCTCCTCACAGAATTTGAAATGTGGCCAATTTAATGGGTCTCTGTTTGGAGTTGAATTGAAACGCGTGGAAAAAAGAGTACCTAAAACATAATGTACACGAGAAAAGGTGTATGACGCAAAAAACAAATCATCCTATACAATCCTGTTAGCAGTCCTGAGTAACCATCACCACTTATCATACGACGTACACACAAACAATACGAGCCTCACACAATTTATGACCTATTGTATATTTTCCTGTCGTTAATAAATCCGGAAACGGAAAACCGTTTTTTTTTTTTTTTTTTTGCTCGTCGTCTGTATTATTAAGTATATTTTCTAATAGTGGTAAAAAATATTCCGAATACTTTAACCGCTTGAAATTTGTTAATAACTAAATAAACGATTTACAATAATTGTTATTTAAAATGTTTTGACATTGTAATTAATATTCGGCACACATACTGATCCCATTCGAGGAGTGGTGAAGAATATACCCATGGTGCGATATGTGTTCGGATTTTTTTTCTATTATTCAATTTAATAAAATTACATAATGCGAGCTAATCTATTATTATGTCTATCTAGTTCTAACACTCGACTATAATCTGGATTAAGATAATTCTGTCTCCCTCTAAAAATGTCTAGTCATGGCTAGACTTGGATGTAAATTGGCTCTTGGCGATTGATTGTTAATATTAATTAATAATATAATTATTGTTATTACTATAAATATATTATATTGAACGATTGTTTTGTATTTTTTTTTATTTTCATCTCTTGAAAAAACAAGCGTTGTATCACTTTCGTCTAAAAAAAAAGAAGAAGAAAATGGAGATCTTATACATATTTTATCGTGTTGTCCTATTTATATTATTGTCAAAGGAGTGTACAGAGCTCAGATTTAAAGTATTTTATGCGTATTTTAAGATGATTTTATTATACGATTTTATTGTTTTTACTTTCATTAGCTTTCAATTAGCTATTACTTATCCAACAAGAGCTGCAGTGCCGTCGTCGTAAAGAATAAAACTATCATCGTTGACAGTGACCAACGTGGAGTAATTTTCATTCTCAACAAACACGCGCGTGAATGAAAAAAAAAAAAAAGAAAACAACAATAACTTTGTACGTTTATTGTTTTGGAGTTGAAACTTTTTTTTCAAAAAATTTATTTCAAACGTAATTGCCTTTAACCACCGTGTACACGAGGGTGTATTGCAAGTTATCTAAATAAACTAAATAATTACTTTCGATACAATTCGTACTTACCTAGTCGAATCCATCTAGATAAATTCATCCATACCTTTTTTCTAAAAATAGACACACTTTCACAGTTTATTTATTTAGTATTATTGTTATTGAATTAAATGTTATTACTGTAAGTGCATATTTCGTTTATATTTGAATTTTAAGTGCATATTCCACATATTTTTCAATATTC
>JAIPRM010014860.1:0-10485 GCA_025469315.1 Stegophylla sp. TES_Ste_2020
GTGCCGGATCTGAAGCAAATGTTATTATTATATTATGTAACAACCCTTCCCTTATATTCACAAAATTTTTGATTAAAGCCCCATATTTTAAGGTGCCCCTAAATATACAGCGTCCAGGGATAGGAACCTCCGCTCGTCCCCTTCTAGATCTGACTTATCATGATTAGTATAATTATTCAAGTTTCAACTTATTAATAGATACATTATTATACTTGAAAGAAAAAAATAATGCAAAATATTATAAACATGAATAATGTAACCAAAGACTTTTACGTGGTTGTTTATGTTGTCAAAGTTTAGCAATGTCAGATTTTATTTACGACAGCTAGAGTTGGGGGACAGATTCAGCATTGAGACTATTGCAATATTTAATTGCAATAGTCTTGACCAAAATAATACCAGATTTTTTTTCCTTGTTATTATATAACATATTATACAAAATTGATCATTATCCATTTACAAATAAAATTAAACAGACATGCATTACTCTGTTATTAAATAACAATTATTGTTGAACATATTGAATATAATACTATTAATACTGAATCGTTATTATACTAGTATTATCTGAAGCTCCGCTCAAAACTGTTTTATCGAAGAAATGATTGTTTCTTTAAAAATTCAACACACCATAATGAATATCCCACCAGAGGAGTGAAGAATACCAATGGCGCAAAGTATGTCAACTATGTCCAGACTTTTTGCTTTGCCAAATAAGTGTCATATAAACACATTATCAGGATCATGGCAAATATATTAAATTTGATATAACTAAAATTATATGAATATTAATTATATTCAAATAATGTCTGAATCTTATAGTTTGATAAAATCAATTGAATATTGCACCGGACAGGAAACTTTAAGACAATATCCAATGCACCAATGTATTTTCCTCCAATAAAGAGAGAATGAGAGAAATGTTCTTTATTCCTACTTTTATCACATTAACTTTCATTAAGAAAACCTTATGAATATTATAAATGGTGAAGTTTCAATGTAGAAATGTATATTTTATTTTACCTTTTAATCATTTTAAGTCAATAATTTTTAATAAATTGTAAGAATGCTTACATTATTTGAATTAATAAAAATATAATGTTATTAAAGTATTTTGATGGTATAATTAAAAAAAAAAACTAAAGGCAGATTGCAATTACAACAGAAGAAACATAAATTATGTGCTATTAACATAATACAAAATTTTACACACAACATATTATTTGTGTTTAATCTATAATTAATAGTTGTACTAATAATTTATAAATATTGAATTTTATATATATTTTATATATATAATTTATATATTTTATATAATAAAAATTTGTGATAGTAAAGTGATGGATTGACAGAAGGACTTCAGTCAATTTTATTTACCACTCCTTGTAATGAACTGGCAACAGGCTGTTCAGGTTGTATTTGAGCTTGTGGTTTTAAATTTACTTTAGTGGCTGGCTGTAGAGCATCAGTAGCTTCAACCTCATTTTTCTGTACATATTTTGATGGTCCCTCTTCATTATTTATTGACGAATCAACAAAAATCATATCCGTGAAATAATTTTCCTCATTTTTAACATCTTTAGAATGTTGATCACTATCATCTAAACTTACACAATCTATAGATTTTTCTTCACATACACTACTTTCTATGGAATCTTCATTTTCTTTGCCTATTCTCCATGTACCATTTTCCAATAATTCAATGTATTTGCAGGAACTCGGGACTCTGGAACTGACCACATCCAAAAAATATTTTTGAACTTGAAGATCATCATAAAAACATAATATTTTGCAAACTGGACACAACCAATTTGATGTTTTTTCACTTATTAAAATAAATGATTTCAAATCAAAACATTGCAAATGAGTACAATTTATGGATTTTGCCGGGTAATCCATTCTTATTTGCCCTATTGGACAAACTAAAGAAAATCGATATGTATTTTCTTCATCAGCATCAATATTTGCCAAACTATTGATGATATGCTCTTTTGTCTCTTCAGAGTTTCTTACTCTTTTATTTAAAATATTTTGTATCAATAATGATGGACAATAATTTTTAACTAAATATACAGCCATAACATAAGTTTTCTCATCGGGAATCCAATTGAAAGTTAATGTGTTTGAAATAGAAGGATTTAATGTAAGAAGATGAGTGCAATTTATAGGAATTGCAGGTCGTCTGGCTTCAGTTCCTGGCGAAGTTTTATGGGAAACTGGTGGTAAATTACAAAGTTGATTATTTATTCGAATGTGAAGTGCACGAGGCATAGAATCATTGGTTGTATCAGTTGAAGTAGGTTCAAGAATACAAATTCTTATTTGTAGTTGACAGAAATATTCACTTTTAGTAACATCACGGTTCACTATAATATAGTTAATCTGTTCTGCAGACATGTTAATTTTGAAAGCTGCTTCTCTCATACCTGAAATTATCATAATCTCTAAATTAAATTAATTAAAATACTTAATATATAAAGAAAAATAAATCATAAAATGTATATAAATACCTATAGGAGCGTTTTGTAATGAACATATTTCATAGCCAACCAACTTAGTTGGTTTATAAACATCAGATAAAATTTCATACATTTTTGATAGTGGTAATGATTTTAATTTGATTTTTACTAGACGTCGTAGAGTTGGATTTGCAATATGCATGTCATATTGAATGCGCTGAATTGGTACAGAGTTGACTTGTTGATTTGTAGGCATACGAGAAACTATATAAAGAGAACAAGGTGATAATATTGAATATTGTTTCCAGGAATATCAATCATACCTGAGGATAATCCAGCTCTTGATAAATTCAAAGGTTGATGAAGGAAGTAGGGTGGTGCTGCACGAGACATTCTTACTTGTCGCTGATTCTGCATAGATTGATGAATTTCAAATATTTTATTCAGATATGCTTGATAGTTAAAGCCTACTGGCCTGTTCCTAAACAACTCAAGAGCTCGGTGCTTCAATACAGATCTTCGCCCATTTATATTCTGATTAAAAGCTCCTAACAGTGCTTGTAGATTTATGGTCCGGAAACTTTTAATCATACTTCTATATCCATCTTTAGTAGGAAAACCACTCATTTTGTCTACAAATAATACAAACAAATTTATCACCTTTATATTACTATTACTTTGACTGAATCACTTGCTCAGTCATTCTGTTTTCTACAACTCACATTATTTAATACTTGGTGGACATTTAGGCCTAAAATTAATAAGTACCTATTGGTTACCAATAAAATTTTTATAAAACTAAAATGAAATAGGAACTACTCGTTTTAATATGATATAATAAAAATGGTAAAACTTGATACATATAAGGGGAATCATAGTCAGTGAATAATACCAGTCAGTGACATACCTCTGAAAATATGATATCTACAATTATGATTTCCATATAATTGTATAACTGTTGTTATCAAAACCTAATGCTAATTTTTATAAAATTATAAATAACATTTTTTGCACCTAAGCTAAATAACAATTTTTTTAATCAATGTTTATGTAAAAATTTTTCCCAATTTAAAATCATCTCAAAGATTTTTTTTTAAAAAAGTTTAAATTTTATTAATGTTACGTTGAAATAACGTTTTTAAAGAATAAATATTATTCAAGACAAATTGATCTAAACTTTGAAAGTACTTTGTTGTTATTCGATAGTACTAAATTTTATAAAATTGGCTCAGGAAATGTAATTTCTCTCATTAAACTAAAAATTAATTAATCTTTTAAGAATAAAATTGTATTTTTCTTAGTATGAAACATCATTATACATATTAATTTAGATTAAATAATTTGCTTTAAGCAGCTCATACTGTGTTTTCAACGTAAAAATAAATACATTTATTAACTAATATTTAAGTATATCTGGCCCTCAAAAATTGTTTTTCAAATTATCCAGACCATGATAGATTTTAATTGTCAACCTCCGCATATACTAAAGATGGGCAACCCAAAGTTACTAAAAGACTAATTTTTAGAACTTTAAAATCTTACCGGACAGAATGAGAGAGAGAAATAAAGAAGGTAATTAAAATATATTATATATTATATCTATTTATTTATATTTACAACTAGTTTAATATGATATTTTAATTTGAGTTGTTGCAGATGATAATGCTTTGAAATCAACTTCTATTTTTGTAGTTGAGACACATAATAGATTCTCTATGCTTACTTTTGATTTTATGTATGCCTAATGTCAGAAAATGTATATTCACATAGGTAAGTTGTTCTAAACATGAATATTTAGAGAAAAAACTCACAATAATAGATATTTTTCAATAAAAATTAATATCTACAATTTAAGAATTTACATAATAAAATATAGACACATGTTAAATTTGTATTGAATAATTTGAAAATTTAATGCAGGCCAGATGGAAAAGACAAATAGGCCACCAGTTACCCATTCCTACCATGTAGGTATTACATAGCAATATATAATACAATTTTAATAGAACATTATATAAAAATTTGTCCCTTTTTGATTTTTATTAATTTAGAAATATTTTAGATTTATAAAAATAAGTAGGTATGATAAATTATAGACTAGAAAGTCAGGCATACTTCACACTACCGATATTCTTTGCACTTCGCGTCACACTCTTGGTGAGCGAGTAGTATTTTATAAAAACGATAAATCATTTTTTCAAAAAGAAGATGCTGAAAGAAGGAAGTTAATAATTTAAAGAACAATAATAGTCATCATTTTCAACACGCTCACCAAGAGTATCTGACCCAAAGAGAGAAGAATATTAGTGGTGCGAAGTATGTCTGTTTTTCTTATCTATACTTTACTTTACTTTTTTTTTTTATCTAATAACGAAAAGAAAAAATATTTAATGAGAAAAAAAATTTAAGAATTGAGAAATTCAAAAAATGACTTCTCTAAAGTATCAACTAGAGGCAAAACTGGTTTCAAAAAGTTGCCTAGAATTTCTATACGAAAGTTTTTACATAAAAAAAAATAGTATCATTGCAAAAAAAGCTGGACATACTTTGCACCACAGCTATTCTTTGCTCTTCGGGTCAGACACTCCTGGTGAGTGTGTTGAAAATGACAACCATTATTGTTCTTTATATAATTAACTTCTTTCATTCAGAATCGTCTTATTGAAGAAATGATTTATCGTTTCTTTAAAATTATACACACCCTTCAAGAGTATCTGACCTGAGGAACGAAAAATATCTATGGAGCGAAGTATGTCAGACTTTCTTGTCTGTACTTTACTTTACTTTCCTTTACTTTTTGAATTATTCAAATATAAGTACTAAGGAAAATAGCGTCTTAGACACACATACATCCTTTAGATCACAATAAAAAAATAAGTTTTGGAAATGCCGATTAAGTAGGTAATATTATTATAAATTCTTGTCTTAGGAAAAATTCTATACTAAAATAAACACATCATGTAAAAGTGTGATGAATCTCGAGGGCTATACAATTTTCCACTTCAGGCCATATGAGCAAATACTTACTTATCTATTTTGCGCTGTACAATCCAGATTCTTCAGTCACAGGTGATGGCGCAAAACAGAATGGACAGTTTCAAATGGATATCGTCAAATTTAATATCTGATCTAGGACGCACAGAAGTCGTTGTGTACTGCAGACACCATATTACGTTCATCCAAAAGCAACCACTAACCGTAGATAATACTTGTATTGTGTCAGTAACCTAAATTCAGAACTGCAGATTGGATGAAATACAAACAGTTAATTGTTGATAGTAGAGCCTATATAGATTATATATAGATCTATATATATATAAATTCTCTAGTAAATGACTACAGAAACAATATAAATACAATACCTATGTTATAATAGATAATATTCCATGACAAGTGGAAGAAATGCTGATAGATGAAGCTAAATGCATAGACAAGAATATTAAAATGGCTGAATGCTCAATGCTATGATTTATGAACACGATTATATTACAATAAATATTAATTAAAAAATATCAATGACGGGCAGTAAACCCTAAACCATGATGTTAATAAATATTATGAACATGAAGACAAATTATTTACACCATCAACTTGATACGAATAGGTCTGGTATAGAATTATACACTAAGTTTTCGGAGCATATAGGTACATGAACAGGAGCGAATCAAAATGAGCAAGGCGTACCAAACCAAATTCCATGTGTACTTAACAAAAAATTCATTATTTTAAGGTTATGTTTAATTTTTTTGTTATTATTTTGCTTTTAATATTTTTTATACTTAACTGATCTGATCACACTGCTTAGTAGTTGGCGGGCTCAACACCATATTGTATAACAAACATGAAATATTTGAAAAATTTTATCCGGAAAATATTGGCTCCTGTCACCGAGATAAATAATAATAATAGTATATTACACTATATTACACGGTTAGGTTAGTTTAATATCAATGAATTTACATGACAAAATAAATTTTATTTTTCATGATAATTTATGACCGTGATAATATTATTATGTTTATAATTTATATTATGATATAATATTAGATATTCATGATTATTCATAGCCATGTTATTATTGATAATATTATTCTGTCTATCACTTAGCGTATGCATAGTAAATATCATTCCGACGTTTTGACCTGGGTCTTGTATTCTATATAGTCTATGGGGTCTAGGTCACAATGTAATAACTAATAAGAATAAATATTTTTACTATTCTGTGGTCCAGGCTTCATCCACTATATAATGTATATGATCCAGCAATAATTTTAATATGTTGTTTAATATAAAATTAAAATTTTAATACTATTATTATGAAATCCAGTCACTCCTGGTAGGTATGTGGCTTGGACTAGACATTACATAAAGCGTCATGATTTAAGGAGAAACTTCAGTCAGGGATGGCAAATTACTTGAAAAATCATAATTAATTACAAATTACTGAATATTACAGTTCTTACTAATTACATAAAAATAGATCTTTTAATTACAAATTACCATAAAACAAGACATTACAAATGTTTCAACTCGTAAGGACCATCAGGGAATGGATACAAGCCATGAATATGAAGATAATTATTACAGAATATTATTACAATATTATTACAGATATATAAAGATATAGTCTTTTTTCATGATACAGGTGCAGGTACTACAGAGTGCTGGCGAGGGACAACTTGCAGTCATGCTCAACAATGTTCAGTGCTGTGCACGCAATGATCTGACAAAGATGAAAGACATAATTCCGATGCGGTATGGCTTACAAAGAGTAATCTGTTGATTGCAAGTGGATGGTGGATCATATTATAATAATCTGTGACTCAAAATTTTACATTAATATTCTTCTAAACCTCAGAAATGTTAGTGTTGACTTTAAAATTTTTCTTGATAATTTTCAGGTTCACCAGTAGTCAGTAATCAGATTTTAGGGATATTTTCTCATTTTTACTTTACATTCGCTTATGTAATATTGTAGTAATCTAATATAAACTATTTATTCTTTATTAATTTTTAATATTTTTATATTAATCAATATTATCCATTAAAAGACAAATAATATTTTGTTTGTATGTAATTAATACTAAAAGTTATGCTCTCATTTGAGTAAAAGTATTGAAAAGAATTAAAAACATAATCCATCAATGTCGATCAAAAGACTAAACAATTTTTTTTTTTTTTTAAATAATTATTAATAATTGAAATATATTTTTTTAAAAATTATGAAAAGAATAAAAAATAGAATCAAATAATAAGACCAACCCTGCACATAGCTGGAAAATATTCCTAAGGTGGACCAATAATTTTTTGCCCATACTAAAAAATGACTATTCTTATTATAATGTCAAGAGTCAAAGCCCCCCTCCCCCCCCCAAAAAAAAAAAAAAAAAAATATATAATAAAATAAAATAATTATAACAAAGATAGTATGTCATTAAACCATTATTTTTTATATCTTATAAAAATATAAAATCAATAATTTTTTATACATCACTAAATATAATTTGAATTAAAATTCATTAATTAGCTCATGTAATATGTATAAATCATACTGTATAAATTATTATATAAATAATTATTTAAAAACATATTTCTAACTTAACAGCAGTAAAAAACTTACAAAACTTATGGGAAGAAATATCTATGAAGCTGTAATCTTGTGTTGGGGCAATCAAAATGTGATAATTCTGGTGAAAGGTAACATTAAAAAGTCAATAATTTTTTTTTTAGTATATTGAAGAAAATTTTATTAAAATGTATAAGGACTTTAATTAGTGCTACAATGACATAAAATGGATGACAAAAGGAAAAGTAACATTTAAATTGTGGTACAATACTACAGGAGGTAGTGAAAATCTAATTATTGTGCACCTTACATAAATTGAAAATGCAGTTCTAAATCTTGTAAGTCCAATTGCTATTCATGAATACGTAGAAGTGATGAAAGACAAATTCTCATTTATTTTTCAAAATACTTAGCAAGAAAAAAATGTGATTCTGGATGTACATTTTCCATTGAAGTATCTTAAGTTGGTGTTATAATGTTATAATCTATATAAAAGTATAACCTATTATTGTTATTTTTAACATTTTTTGAACATTGTAGGCAATTTAATATCATTCCAAGGCAGAAAGAAGAAATGACATCATGTGAAAAGTAGCTACCAGATAAAAATATGAAGAGCAGGTAATTTTTAAATAATTCAAATTACAATTATTAATATAACAGATTAATAAGGGTAAGAATGTGTATATATATCTACTTGTATTTGTAAAATATGTACATTTTTACTTAATAACTATGAATTATTAAGTATATTAAATATTTCAATTAAAAAAGGTCTATAGCTCGCTTAAAAATTAAAATATGATTCAAAAACCTTATTCAAACATAGTTTATATTCTTACCATTAAGTTTGATAATAAGTCAATTTTACTTTAATATTAAAGTTCATAACATGAAATTGGTTCTACTGAATGCAAATTTTTTATGTATTGTTTGTCCGTAGGTAAGACTAGGACATTACATGCAGATCTAACATCCACAAACAGTTTTTTTAAGTTTTAATGAACCTTTTGTTCACTCATATTTTACCATTAAACATATTGTATCATATTGTATAAGTATATTTATAAATGTACTTAACACATTACAAAATATAACAATATTTTATATTCTGTACATAGTGAAGAAGTTACAATTTTTACAATGATGTTTATTTTTTATTTTTTATGTGCATATGTTTTTGTATAAAAATACTTGTCAAAAAGTTTTGATCAGCAATTTTTTGAAGTCGTATTTCTGTCTAGATAGTACTTTAGAGAGGTCATTTTTCAAATTTCTCAATTGTTTTCACCAAATTTGGGGAAAACCACCCAAATTTGACAAAATTGGAAACTATTTTTTTTTAATCCAAATTTTATGAAAATCTAAACATAGATAGATATAATAAGAGAAATATTTTGGCGCAAGAAAATTTTGAAAATTAAAAAAAAAGATATTGGAAACTTTTTTCTAACATTTTTTTTTTTTTTCATTTTCTTTATGTATTAGTAAAAAAAAAATATACATAATAACAATAAATAAATAAATGAAGTAAATCAAAGATAAGTAAAGTAAAGTTAAGTAAGGTAAGTAAAGATAAGTGAAGTGTAGACTAGAAATGGTATTTTTTGCTTTTTGGTTCTCTTAGTGGGTGTGTTGTAAATGATGACTTTTATTGTTCTTTATATTAACATATTTTGCTCAGAATCATATAATTGCAGAAATGATTTATCGTTTTTTCAACCTACCTACCAAGGGTATCTGACACAAGGAGTCCATGGTAAAGAATACCTCATGGTGTGAAGTATGCCTTGCATTCTTGTTTATACTTTACTTCTTAATTATTGAATACCTACTTGTGTAGTCCAACATATTATTAATACAAATATCAGTATTTTTTAATGTGTTAAATTATTTATTCATAATTAATTTTTATAGTTAAAAGAAAATGAATATCTGAAGATTGGACTAAGTAGTGGAGGCAACAACACACTTTGGATTAGTAGGTAAGAAAATCACAACAAAAAGAAACTAAAAGGAATGGCTATTGCATACACTCAAAATTGTTATTCCAAAAGTTAAGTAGTTCAAAACTAGTTAACTGATATGAATTATTTAATCGTGCATTTGATTAATAAAAAGCCGGACATACTTCGCACGACTGGTGGTATTCTCTTGACAGGCGTATTAAATTTTAAAGAAACGATAAATTATTTCTTCAGTAAAACGATTCTGAACGAAGGAAGTTAATATAAAAAAAAAAAAAATTTTCAAAAAATGTCCAAATTTTTTTTTCACATTTTCAAAATTTTCTTGCGCCAAAATCTTTTTTATAGGATTTTCTATCTATGTTTAGATTTTTATAAAATTCGGATCAAAAAATGATGGTATCCGAGTTGTTTTTGTCAAATTTTGGGTAGTTTTTTCCAAAAAAAAAATTGAAGAATTGAGAAATTCAAAAAATGACCTCTCTAAAGTACA
>JAIPRM010014861.1:0-10485 GCA_025469315.1 Stegophylla sp. TES_Ste_2020
CGTTCAGGAACTTTTGAAATTAGAATTCACCCATAAATGGTATTTTAGAAAAGTTTTTTTTTTTCAAAAAATTCAATAATATTGCTAAAATTTGGGAAAAGCTACCTAAAATTTGACAAAAACGACTTTAAAATATGAGATTTTAGAATGTGTACAGTTAATTTTAATTTTATTTAGAATTTTCACTTCTAAATATGTAACAAAAAAAATTACATTTTATTTCAAAATAGCAGTCAGAAACTTAAACCTAAAAACATTTTGAGTGATTATTACTATTTTTAATCCTCTTTACTAGTTATCTGTAATTAAGAAGTACTAAAAAAGAAGGCTGTTGTTAATTATTGCCAAAATATTCTATTAATGCATTTTACATTTTAAGTAGAACGAAGAAACTGTGTTATTATTAAAATGATTTTTTTCTTTGCCATCACTTTGTCGTATAGAAATACATATTTGTCCAATAGTTTTGAAAAACAATCTTTTGAATCAAAATTTACCTACAACTTAATAATTTTTCGAAAATCACTAATTTTTCTACATTTTGGAAAAATGACTCAAAATTTAACCAAAAAAAGCTTTTAAAACTCTTCTTTTTTTTAACGCTATGTAAGTATATAGATAATAAAATATATGATATTATCTGTTTATAAGTAACATTAAAATAATCTAATTACTGATGAGTGGTAATGCCATAATTGAATAATTATAATCTATATAGAACATTCATATTAAATTATAATATTCAAAATTAAATTACAAGTGGGGCAATGGTGGGGCAAAACCAAATGTTGGGTGGGCACTTGCCCACCCTGGACCCAGTGAAGCGCCGCCCCTGCCTATAGTACTTAACAACTATAAAATATGCACTATAATATGAAGGAAAAAAAATTCAATTATGCTCTATTATAAACTCTAAAAGTTTAAAAAAATGTACTCAAAAAATTTTCAAATGAAAAATGTTTTACATCGTTTTTTCCGATCATAATTCTGTATTTATAAAAATCACTTATAATTTACTTAAAATTTAAAATATTTTACTCTTTTTTTTTTATGTATTTCTTTTATTGATACCAATATCTAAAAAAATTCTCAAAAATTAATTTATATTTAATATTGTTCATTGGAATTAATATTTCGCGAATATTTTTATCAATCATCAACGAATCACTAAGTCAATAATTTTATTATGTTCTAAAGTCGTCAATCACTGCAAATGGTCTTAAACGTTTTTTTACATAATATTCTTTTAGTTATTTCCATACTAATTAATTATAAATAGCAAATTAATTAGAGAGATTGTAAAAAAAATGCGAAAACCATAAAATATTTAAAAAATTGCACTAAAAACTTTAGCATTGAATTTCTTTTCACATTAAACACATTTTCAGCTTATTCTGCTATTCTTTAATATACAACAAACATATATGCAAATTCTATGAGTCTCAAGCCCTAGTAATCCCTATATATGTGGGTGTCTACCTATAATAGTATACAGGGGCGTATTTAAGGGAGAGGCACAAGGGGCCCGTGTCCCTCCATTCACTTTAAATAATTTTTTTTTTTACATTATACATTTTATATTAAATTTTGCATTGTATCGATTTATTTTTTTTACTTTTGTTTGACGACTGATGTAATTATATCAATCAAACTAGTTTTATTATCATGTCCAAACCATAACCAGTAAAAAGTAATGTTATTATCACATTTTCACATCATACATTTTATTAAAGACATAGTAATTAGGTGTTATGTTTCAGTAAAACACATTATTTTATGTTTATTTTAGATTCTAAGTGGAGCGACTTATGCTTTTACAAAAATGTTTATTTTTTTCTGTTAACATTTTTTTTTATAGAAATGCTAGTCTAAAAGTTTTGATCTACAACTTTTTAAATCAGTATTTGCTTCTAGATGGTATATTAGAGAGGTAATTTTTTGAAATTCTTCAAAATTTGGAAAAAAAACCCATGAATTTTTTTTTTTTAACTTAATGAAAATGTAAATAAAAATTAACAATCATGTATAAACATTTTTCTAAAAGAAATTTTTAATGTGTTAAAAAAAATTTTGTGATTTTTTTCCTAGGTACATTTTTTTTCTCTTTGTTTCTTTAAAACTTAATAAATCCATCATATCTCACTCGAGGATCAAAGAATACCCATAGTGCGAAATATTTCCAGTTTTTTGTTCCCATTAGACATTTCTAAATACACCCCTGACAGTATAGTTATGACGATAGACAAACCATTCGATTAGGGTGAAAACGCTTAGATACATACGTATATTTCAAAATATTTTTCATAGCATAGATCGAATAGATCAAATGAAAAATTCAAAACTGTTGTAAATCAATTTCTGAAAACTAGAGGTAGTTCGCATTCAGATGGATAAAGTTTATGTGCAGTTCTGTGCAGCGCGAGTTGTGCCCCACCCTTAAAAAAAGTTCTTCCGGTGAAGCAGTTAAGGTGGATATTTCAAAATTTATGTAACAAAACAAATAGTCGCAAATTAATTTTAAAGTATGGTGGTAGTAAGTGATTCGAAGTCGATAGAGTAGCGATGGTCACTTCGCGGACGTCACAATATCGTGTATTTTTTCGCTGTGAGACGTTACCGAAAACCAAATTACACACAATAATATCATGTTTCTTAGTAGCAGTCGCGATACATTTTATTACATAGATGTATAGTTGACCGACCGGCCAGTATAATAATACAATATTATAGAAGGTTGTCGACCGACCAGCGAGTAAATGGGAAAAAATTCGATATTCAAATGTGTACCGAGAAGGCGTGCACGCCAACAACGACATAATATCTAAACCGGGCGGTTTATCACCACTTACTCGTCAACATCTGGTTAAAGCCCTATGGGTTTATTTTCGTTGATAGCCTTTTTTTTGTTTTTAAAATAGTCGATAGCCAATAGTCTAAAACAGCGTATTAACAATAATTAATAATAACACAAAAACAATAACATACTAATTGGTACCTAAAGGTTACCAAAATTGGATTTCACACGTTCGACCTCAGTAAACTGGAGATACCTGAAATGAGTGAACATTTTCTTCGGTACATTGTAGCTCTGTTTTAAACAGTCATCGCTGCAATTTAATAACTTGTCCAAAAGTTTCGACCAGCAACTTTTTGAAATCGGATTTACCTTTTTAAAAAGTTATTTTTCGAAATTTTAAGTTTTTGTTTCAAAATTTGGGAAAAGCTGTTCAAAATTAAACAAAAAGCCCCAGAAACTATCTTTTTTTAATCCAAACTTCATGAAAATTTAACCATAGACACTAATATAAGAAATATTTTTGCACAAAAAATGTTTGAAAATGTGAAAAAAAATTAGGAAATGTTTTTCTAACACTTCATCAAAATTGTTTTGTTTTTATTAAGATTGTCTTTATTTCCTTTTCTTTATAAATTAAACAAAAAAAAGGTAAAATAAAGTAAAGTAAAGCAAAGATAAATATAATATAGTACCTATAGTCTAGTAAGCCAGATATACTTCACACAATGGGTATTCTTTACTGCTCGAATCCGATACTCTTGGTGGATGTGTTGAAAATGACGACTATTCTTGTTCTTTATATTATTAACACACTTCACTCAGAACCACATAACTGAAGAAATTATTTATCGTTTCTTTGAAATTCAACACACCTACCAAGATATCTTCTGACCCAAAGAACGCAGAATACACATGATGTGAAATATTTCCTGACTTTAATGTCTATACTTTACTTTTTTATTGTAGTTTCCAAATATTCTTATTATGATTACTTACTTATGAATTATGATCATTCACAATTATATAAGTAAGGAGTTTTAATATAAAGATGTAAATTTAAATGACGTTTATTATATTTTTACAATCGACCGCAGCCAATTCAAATTGAAAACTAAAAGTCAGTTAATACAATAATTGTTATAAAGTGTGAATAATATTAATTTTTAAGTGATGAGTTTGTAAGTCATTTACGATGTTCGTATACATATGTATATATATGTAATTTTGTAACATAGAATAGACGTGACCTTTAACATGAACAAAAAAAGTTAAATTATATAGTTGAAATCAACATAGGGTGACTTTTGAACTGTCGACATGTGAATCGTTTTTTTCTTTTTATATAAGTACATCCGAATATTTAATGAAGAACCCATAGTCATAGTACGTATCATTAAATTCTCTGGACTAACCGAATTATAAATGATAGTGAATAATAACCGATTATACCCATTGTGTGCTAATTTTAAATATTTAGTATTAGGCATACATATATATATAATAAATGGCGAGTTAAATACAGTTTTATTTATAACTTGTAATTAAAATAATCACATTTGTCATGTCAAATATCATTATTTAATTAAGAATATTTAACTAGTGTTTAATCGAAAATATATACAATATGATTTATAGAATGAAATAACGAATGCACACATTGTACCATATACAAATAATAAGTTTTCATATTCAGTATAGGAAAAAATCAGGATCTACGGTCAGTAGATAATATTTGTCACTATTGTCAATAGAATATCAAACAAAATATGTACCTATCTAAAATTTAGGTATAAACGTCATTTTATTTATAACTGTTGTTACCAATACCTGATACTGGATGTATTTTGTTGTGATATTCAAATTTTATTCATAAACTTCATTTTTCTACACCATCTATCTTCATTATACATTTTTTTATCAATTTTTTTATAATATTATTCTAAATTAAAACTTATATCAAAATAAGAATACTAATATTATTATTATTATTATGTCTTTTTTGCACGCAGTTAATGTTTTATTTGCATCTATGAAAAATTTCAATTGGACAAAAATTTAAATTATAAACTCATGATCCACCTAAATATTACATTTTCAAATAAATGAAAGTGTTTAAAAAAAAGCCAAGTATACTTCACGCTATGTATGTTCTTCGCTCCTCAGATAGGTTATTCTTGGGTAATGAGTTGAATTTTAAAGAAAAGATAAATTATTACTTCAATAAAACAACTATGAACATAGCTTCAAAAAAATATACAGGATTAATTTTACATTGAGTAGATGTCTTTAACAATATTATAATAGAAAAATTCATGTCCATATAATTATACTTAAAAAGTATAGACAAGAAAGCCGGACATCCTCGCTCCACGGATATTCTTTACTCTTTGCGTCTGGTACTCTTGGTGGCTGTGTAGAATTTTAAAGAAGCGATAAATCATTTCTTCAATAAGACAATTCTGAACGAAGGAAGTTTATAATATAAAGAACAATATAATAGTTGTCATTTTCAACACACTCATCAAGAATATCTTACCCGAAGAGCAAATAATATCCGTGGTGCGAAGTACGCTCGGTTTTCAAGTCAATACTTTACTTTACTTAATTTTACTTTACTTTACTTTTTTTTTTTATCTAATAAATAAACAAAAGTAAAAAATATTTAATAAAAAAAAAGTGTTAGAAAAATGTCCAAAATTTTTTTTTCACATTTTAAAAATTTTCTTGCGCCAAAATATTTCATATATTATTGTCTGTCTATGTTTAAATTTTCATAAAGTTTGGATTAAAAAATTATAGCTTTCGAGTTTTTTTTGTCAAAATTTGGGTAGTTTTTCCTAAAGAAAAAATTGAAGAGTTGAGAAATTCAAAATATAACTTTTTTAAAGTAAAAACTAGAGGTAAATCTGGTTTCGAAAAGTTGCTGATTGAAATTTTTTGACAAGTATATCCACAAGAAAAAGAGTTTACAGAAAAATAAATAAATAATAAACATCATTGTAAAAACATTAGCTTCTTCACTTCGTTTAGAATCTAAAATTATCAATTTTGCAGTATTTTGACATTTAAAGCTCTCGTAATTATAAATTGGGCATTGGAATGACTGCCTTTAATACAAATATAAATATAAGTATATAAGTAAGCTTGTAGACAATTTTCAACCTTTTAAACAATAAACAGAAAATTTTATGAAATAATTACTAAAATATATTTGAAATTTCTCGTATTTGAGCGATAATGAATAATAAATGAAACGCTTGTAAATAAAAATGTTGATTAATGTAAATTGTTCACCGCTGTCAGAAATATATATGAGGAAGGTTGTATTATATTTTTAACTCATAATTTCAAAAATTCAAAATTATATTAGGAAAATCAAAGCTATTATTATTTCTAAAATTCTACATTTATTTCAAAAATAGGTACTTAATTTTTTCATCAGATTCAATGTGTAGTAAGTACGCTACAGTTAAAAATGAATAAAAATTTTAAAAATCTAGTGTTACTATTTTTGTAATGATGACTTTATAACTAAAATATTCGAACTCAAATTTTCGGTCGTTTTTCTTTGTTTTTAGAAAAATGTTGAGGATTTCACTTTTAAGTGTCATTCAATTGTTTCTATACCAAACACCTTGGTTAAACGTACTGATGTGAGTTCGTTTCGATTTAAAAAAGCTTTTCCAAACGAAAAATAATAAATATCAATATACAACCACTATATCCTGTTGTTCACCTGAGAAATTGAAATTTGCAATATGGAGAATTGTGGACATAATAATAATTCTAATATGTTTATGCATCCATTTCTAGTGGTTACATAATATTGAGTCATAAAATCTGAGGTAACCACATTTCCTCAGTCTCCTCAAACAAGAATAACATGTGTTCAACGTTTTTAAAGGTATAAATTTGAGTATAATTTGTCTATATTTTGAAAAAATTACTTAAATTTTCTAAAATAATTTTTAAACTTTACATATACACTATATAATGGTTGTAGACAAATAGTTTATTGCATAATAGCTGACTGTCTGTACAGTTGTACTCAAGTATGATATTTTAAGAATATAACATTTTTCAACAATAGTCAAGATCATAAAATAAGAAGTAATTTCAACTAACCAACGTTACTTACAGTAAATTTTATATTTGTCTTTCACATCTAACCATCTAAATTATTTAATACTAAGGAATATTTTTACGATATATACGAATAATATTATATATATTTATATACATTAAATAAAAAAGAAAACATAATCCATTTAATAGAATGTTTTGTTTAAATCAAACAACATAATAACCATACTTTCTTTTTTTTTTTTTTTGGTAGGAAAACTAGGAAAGTACTTGAAATTAGAACTATGTTACATATTATATTAGTCTAAATAATTAGTATATCTAAATGTATTCAGCTTTTATTTTCATTTTCTAAACACTAAAAATATCTATAACTTTACTTACTAAAAAAATGTCTTGTGCCATTTGTATAGAAAAATAAAAGATACAGTAAAATTTAGATCATACATAGACTAATTAATTTCTTTTGTTATTGCTGTGCAATTTTTTTAACGAAAAATGCCTATACAGTGTTTACAGTAATAATTTCTATGAATTTGTGTGTCTCGTGAATTTTGTTCTGACTAATTATCACCATATTTATGACAAGTCTATTATAATCATTTTTATAGGGAAGGATGTCCTATATTGCCGGGTTCGTCTATGCAGAAGACCATAGCCTTGATGCCGACCCTGGAGCACGTTAAGGACAGGTACGGTGTTGCTCTAGAGGATCAGATCAATCAAGAACCTTCATTAGCTTCATCCGTTTTGTAAGTGTCAAATATCAGTATTGTACGTATATAGATACCTAGGTACAATAATAATAATAATACCATAAGCGGTGTTAGTGTTTATAGTGTAGGGTTGGGATTTTGTTTTTTGTTTTTTTAACACATGATACGCAAAACTTTTTGAAATGTAATATCGGAAAGAACGGAATATTGAGTCCCGTTTTATTGTAAAGTAGAATACTGGACACAAAAAAAAATAAATAAATAATAATAACAATAAATAAACTATAAGTATAATAGGTATTCTAAATAAGGCAAAATAACACAGCTAATATTTGAACAAAATGTAAAGAGTTAGAGCAGTAGTTGCCAACCAATGATCCATAGACCACTGGTGATCCAAGGAAAAACTGGAAATTATTTTTATTTTATTAACCTTCCAATGGCTGCGCTATTCTTTAATTTGTAATCATAATGTATAAAATTTATGAATTTCACCGAACAAGAGCTTTAAAGTCAAATTCTTGTGTTCCTATTCAAGACCTAATTTTCGGTTGTATATTAAACATTAATACATCACTTTGATTAAAAAAGCAATAAAAATGTTTGATCAGTTTTCTATATCATAAAAAAACATTTTCATATCTCACACAGTTATTAAATTCGCTTCCTTTCAACTTGAAATAAATACTAAATTCATAAAATTATTTTAAATAAACTGCAGAAACAGATATCACGCTTTAAATGAATTATTAACTCGTTAAATATAAGCTTCAATTATTATGTTATATTTGAACTATTTATATGACTATAATAATTTTATTTTAAATAAAAAACTATTAAAGATATTGTTTTAATTTATAATTTGTTAAGTATTTAGTATAATAATATAAGTGGTCCGCGCAAAAATATGTTTATATAAGTGGTCCATGATGTTCAAAAGTTTGGCGACCACTGCTTTAGAGAGATCACTTTTCAAAATTTTCAATGGTTTATTTTAAAATTGAGAAAACTGCCCAAATTTCGACCAAAAATACTCGGAAACTACTTTTTTTTAATAAAAAATTCATGAAAATTTAAGTATAGATAATCAATATTATAAACAATAGTTTGGCACAAGAAAATTTTAAAAATGTGAAACAAAAATTTTTGGAAATTTTTCTCTAACACTATTTTTTTTATAAATATTTATTTCTCTTTTTTGTAAAATTTTCTTTTTTTTTCTTTATCGGATAAAAAAAAAAGTAATTATAAGTTCCTAAATTTTATTGTAAATAGTTAAGTACATAAATTTAAAAATGTAAAAGCTAATGGCCACCGTTGTCGAAGCTTAGGATCAATAAAAAAAATAAATAAATAAATAAATAAAAAAATTAATTAATTAAAGTAGAGTAAAGTAAAGATATATAAAATAAAGTAAAGTAAAGTGTAGACAAAAAATTCGTACACACATCGCTCATTGTATTCTTCACTCCTCGGATCAAATTCAAACTCTTGGTGGGTGTGTTGAAGATGACGACCATTACTGTTTTTTATATTATTAGCATATTTCGCTCAGAATCGTATTATTGAATGAATAATTTATCGTTTCTTTAAAATTCAACATACCTACAAAGAGTATCTGACCTGAGGAGCGAAGAATATCCATGGTGCGATGTATGTCCGGCTTCCTTGTCTACAGTTTATTTATCTTTACTTTGCTTTGCTTTACTTTACTTTTACTTTACTTTACTTTGATTTAGTTTAATTTAGTTTTTAATTTAATTTACTTAACTTAACCTTATTTAATTAAATTAATTTGATATTAATATTGAATTAATTTAATTTAGTTAAATTTAATTTACCTAACTTAACCTAACTTAACTTCACTTTATTTTACTTTACTTATGTTCGCTTTACTTTACATTACTTTACTTATCTTTACTTTGTTTTACTTCACTTCACTTATCTTTGCTTTACTTTAATCTACTGTACTTTTTTCCCCTTCTTCAATTTGAAATATCCCTCTGATTTTTAACAGCTCGCTTAATTATAAAGTTTTTAAGTTAAATGTTCGCTTGTACATTTTTATTTAAATAATTATGATAGTTTGGTAACTACGTATAATTTTAAAAACAAAACAAAATTAAAGAAATACAAAATAATGTACAATTATTATTTATTAATGTGAAACTTGATCAATTGACAATCCATAGGCGGATATTTAGTCACATCTTCACATCTTTACCTTATCAATAAGCTTGATAAGCCTAAACAAAAATTTTTAAGTTAAAATTTTTAACTTACTACCTAAGAGCCACTCAGTTTTACCATATTCCATTATTGGCCATCATATTAACCGATCTATTTTGTCATTACATTTTTTGTGTAATAAGTGTAGGGATTAAAAGCTTTCTAGGTGGGGATTGATAATTTTCTGGGGGTACTTAACTAGATCTCTTAAGTCCCCCTAATACCCTTTTATGTAACAATCCATTATCAGATAAAATTATGTTATACACTATTTGGCGTGTTATCGTACCGAACGAATAATTAAATTCAGTTTATTCTTTTTTTATACACTATTATAGAAAAACATTTTTATTCATTATTTTTGGCAACCCCCTAACTATAATTTGCGACCCCGGGTTGAAGACCACTGATTTCAATAATAATAATAATAATAATAATAATTTAAACGCACACAATAACTGTATAATATGTGCGGGCGTGTGTGTAAGGAAAAAATGAAAAAATGCATACTGTTGTCTTGGAAATTTTGACACCCAGTGGTGTTTTGGAGGGTATACGCGGGTATACGACGTATACCCTGACACCAGTCTACTGATTTAGCGTATACCCTACAAAACGACAACAGATACGTGGGTATACGCTCGTATATACTTTAAAAAG
>JAIPRM010014862.1:0-10485 GCA_025469315.1 Stegophylla sp. TES_Ste_2020
ACTGAAGCTCCACTCAGAATCGTTTTATTGAAGAAATGATTTATCGTTTCTTTAAAATTTAATACACCCACCAAGAGCGTACCACCCAAGGAGCGAAGAAAACCCCATCGTGCGAAGTATGTCCGGCATTTTTTATTTTAAATTCTGAACGATAGCGAGGTATGTATTGGTTTTACAAATCTGTGTTTTTTTTCCCCGTATGTATGTCACCGCGAGTTCGGACAGAGTTTGTGACGAGACAGATTTTGTGCTGCCCTCTATACAATAAAGTCATGGTACACGAAATAGAGCGCAGACCATTTTTTCCTTTTATATTGTAAAATTATTTGTTTTTCTTTCTAATTATCATAAATCAACCTTTCTTTATAAATTAATTTCATTAAAATTACAAGACAATAATAAATAACTGCATAGGTAAACATCAGGACTCATATATATATATATATATATATTATATATTTATAAAATTATTCAACTTAAATTGTATACTAAAGGCCACTTCCAAAAAGATACAAGTGACAATACACAGATAAACCCATACATTTCATAAATCGTACGAGTCCCGGTCCTGACATTCCCGAAGTGTCACAATACTTCAACCTCCTGAACTCCACTTCCGTCAACCAATCCAACATTTACACAACTCCCGGAACCGTTAAAGACCTAATTTGCAACCTTCGCAAAAAGAAAAAGCCCCCGGTGATGATCGAATCACCAACACGGCTCTCAAATTCGCACCGAACAATACTTAACTGACTTTAACAAAAAAATACTCAACTCGTGCTTCACAATCTGCTACTTCCCGCTTGCCTGGAAAAAAGCAGTTATAGTTTCTATCCCCAAACCAGGCAAAGACCACAAACGTCCAGAAAACTACATGCCATAATGTTCTACAAAAACTTCTTCTCCGATCACGAGCACATCCGTCTTTTAGGTCGAACATCCCCCAACCTCCATCTACTAAGCGGAAACAAAAACCTAACTCATTAACTTGGTCCACACTTAACATTATAATATAACCAACCAGAAACACAAACGCTACCCCCACCCACTTCGTACTACTAATAGTCGAAAGCCAAATGTAGTTTCAGAATTTTTTTCAGAGATTTTACAAAAATTCCGGTAATAGCATATTTTGCCGTTTTTTATCAATTTTTTATCAGATTTTCGGCGTTTTCGAAAAATTATTGAAAAATTTGAAAAATTACCTCTTAAAAGTACCATCTGGGTGTAATTTAGATTTTTAAAGTTACTGATCGAAACTTATGGATAAGTGTTTCTATACGAAAAGTATTCACAGAAGAATAGTAAAAAAAAAAATTTATAAATAATTAATAAATAAACATCATTGTAAAAACATATTAAGCTTCTTCGCTTCACTCAAAATCTAAAATATGAGTAATTTATAATACCTACGTAAAATACATATTATATGCATGTATGTTCTTTGTATGTTTATACATTTATGATTTATACGTAAAAGCATTAATTATAAATTACAACCAATGGTAAATTTTTATGAATGAAAATGATTATTAATTTAAATATTGGGTATATGTAGGTATCTAAACCCCAAAGTACTATTATGATTAATACCTACTTAAATTATACAAATTCAAAAACGCATCGTTCTAAATTTGATTTTAATATACAATATGAATTCACTGAATAATGACTTGAATAAAATTCCCCAGTGATAATAATGGTGTTAACCATAGGACATCATTAAGTTGAATCCGAAAAAAATGTTGTGGAAAACATATTTTTTATCGTAACTTGAACATTAAAATGAAATCCAATTTTACTGGAATTTAAATTTTTTACTTAAAATTATGAAACAAAAAACAAATTAAAGTCTTCTCAACTATCTACACCAGCGTCCTTAACCATAGGGTCACGACTCAATTTTGGGTCGCGAATAATTTTGAATGGGTCGCTAAAAATTTTTAATAATAATATTAATTTTTGACTATCAATGTAAAATAATTTTAAAAACAGTTAATGAAACTCTTTAGTAAATAATTTGATAAATAAGCCTATAATTATCATTTTGGACGTTGGTTTTAAATATATATAAATAAATACACGAAGAGTAATCGGTTTTAGATTCTGAACGAAGTGAAGAAGCTAGTGTTTTTACAATGATATTTATTTTTTTTTTCTGTGTACAACTTTTTGTATAGAAATACTTGTCAAAAAGTTTCGATCAATAACTTTTTGAAACCCGATTCGTCTCTAGATTGTACTTAAGAGAGGTCATTTTTTGAATTTCTCAATTCTTCAATGTTTTTTTTGGAAAAAACTACCCAAAATTTGACAAAAACGACTCGACAACCATCATTTTTTGATCAGAATTTTATGAAAATTTAAACAAAGATAGAAAATCCTATAAAAAAGATTTTGGCGCGAAAAAATTTTGAAAATGTGAAAAAAAATTTTGGACATTTTTTTTTTCTTATATTATATCCTTTGTTCAGAATCGTTTTACTGAAAAAATGATTTATTGTTTCTTTAAAATTTAATACGCCCGTCAAGAGAATACCACCCGTCGTGCGAAGTACACCCATCGTGCGAAGTATGTCCGCCTTTTTTTTAGTTACGCTATTTAAAAAAAATTAAGTGGGTGTGGGAAGATGGGTGTGGGAAAACTCCCCATTGAAATTATTTTCAAAAAGGTCGCAAGAATAATTAGATAAAAATCTTGGGTCGCCAACATACAAAGGTTAAGAACCGCTGATCTGCACAATGCCCTTAACTTGCACTTATAGTCAACATACAGAATAAATACCTATTACATTATAAATACATTTCAATGTTTCACATATGCCAGTATAATTTTTTACCATGGCAAAACATTTTTTAAACGTCATACATACATAAATTATTTTAAATACCTTTTTTATGGCAATAAATACTTAATATTTAATAATAATTTATGTTATTGTTTATAATAATTATTAGTATTGCACACTTTTTGAAAAACTAAAATGTCTTCTAGCATTTTCAAATTCTAATTTAAATATACACTCATTTAATGCACCATAAATTAGTTAAAATATTAACTTAAAGAATAATATAATTAGGGTAAATAAAAGTAAAATATATTTTACGTCTATATTAAATGTAGAAACAAACCACGATTAGGTATTCAGGATGACGTGTTTTATGTCAACCATACTACTTTAGCTAAAGACGCTTTGATGTTAACTAATTTCAACGACTAAGCGGAAAACAATTTTTAAAACCCAACTTCACTGGAAATCATAAAATTAACAAAAAAAATTAAGACACTTCATGAATAAATAAGTCTTTAACTTACGGCCCTCAATGAATTCTGTTAAGTCCATAATTTTTATCTTTGGTATTGATTGTTTTTTTTTACTCTTTGGCCGAAACAAATTACTCCTAAACGTAATATTATAATATGAAATAAATTTACATGAAATATGATTTATAATATTTATACTTACGCACTGAATTTACCACTATTAACGAACATTATTTCTTGTGTTGCTAAAAGTATAGCAAATTTAAAATATAACAACATTTTGAAAAAATTGAGTTAACAAATTGATGGACTCTACAATAATGTTAATGAATTTCCTTTATTGTACTTGTATATTAAACTGAATGTAGTCTAATCCTACAAAAACACTCTTATTTATATTCAATAGAGACAGCACAAATTCGTCACGCCATATATTTTAACAATGAAACAATACTTTCCGAGCTATGAATAAAAATAAATAAAATAAAAAAAGGAGTTAATATTTCATAAAACAAAATACTTTTACTAGTGGCATATGCAGAAGAGTCCACCTCTGGCCCGTATTATATTTTACTTTGTATGAGAAATAAAAGTAATTATCAGTAAAGTTTCATATTCATTTTTTTTTTTTTTTACATTTTTGATTATACCTACTTATAGTTGTAAAAAGCATCATAAAAACCCTTTTATAGATACTTAAATGTTATCTAGACCATTTTATATGCAAATTATTTTTTAGTTTCCCTTCAATGTTAATACCATAATGCCTATAAAATAATATCACAATCATAAATTATATTTTAATCATAGCAAACCACTTACAATTCTCCATCCGAAATTTGAACCAGTTGTTTTCTGACCACAATCCTATCCTCCTGGAACTATATCCAGTCAAATTCGCCGTTCCAATTCCATCTATTTAAAAATCATTAATCAACTGGAGCAAAATATTTCAAATGCTGCTATATGAATCTGTAACTGGTCCATATCCACCACAAATAATCTCCAAAGAATCGCGGCGAAGAATATAACGAAAAAAAAACCGGACATACTTCGTATAATGGGTGTTCTTCGCACGACGGGTTGGATTCTCTTGACAAGTGTATTGAATTTTAAAGGAATGATAAATCATTTCTTCAATAAAATGATTATGAACAAAGGAAGTTAATAATATTAAAAAAAAGCCGGACATACTTCGCACGATGGGTGTACTTCACACGACGAGTGGTATTCTCTTGACGGGCGTATTAAATTTTAAAGAAACGATAAATTATTTCTTCAGTAAAACGATTCTGAACGAAGGAAGTTAATAATATAAGAAAAAAAAAATGTTCCAAAAATGTGCAAAATTTTTTTTCACATTTTCAAAATTTTCTTGCGCCAAAATCTTTTTTATAAGATTTTCTATCTATGTTTAAATTTTTATAAAATTCGGATAAAAAAATGATGGTTTCCGAGTCGTTTTTGTCAAATTTTAGGTAGTTTTTTGCAAAAAAATAAATTGAAGAATTGAGAAATTCAAAAAGTGACCTCTCTAAAGTACAATCTAGAGGCAAATCCGGTTTTAAAAAGTTATTGATCGAAACTTTTGAACAAGTATTTCTATACGAAAAGTTGTACACAGAAAAAAAAAATAAATATCATTGTAAAAGCACTAGCTTCTTCACTTCATTCAGAATCTAAAAGAAGTACGTCAAAGTGCATTAATATGAAAATCAAATCTTTAAGTATAGGAAAATCTAGTTCACTTACTTCTTAATACCAATTTCACACCATAGATCAGGTCAGGATACATATGAGGGGCTGTAGGTGAACTGCAGTGCGAGTAACTTTTTTTTATCTAGAACCTTTTATAATTGATATAGGTATAAATAATATTATATTCATGAGTACATTTGAATAAATCACATCATAATGCTAGTATCTAATGAAATAAAATACTGGGAAAAAAAAATTCCAATATTCTTTAGTTGTGGACCAGTTATATCATTTTATTTTACTTTTACGATGTCAGTTCGAATTCGTATGAAATCCTATAAATATAATATTAACTTTGTTAACAGTGAAAAATCAAAACAGTGGTTTTAATTTTCCACTATTAACATGTAAACGATGGATATACATTTATATTTCACAAAACACTTAAAAATGATGAACACCTTGCTGTAACAATTAAAAAAATTAAGAAATCTATATAACGAATTTCACTATGGCTCTTAAAGTAATAGGACTAGAAACTTAAAATTTTCGCCCATCAATTATTGTGTAATATAGACGCAAAAAAATTTTCAACAAAATTTGATCATTTTTGGCATAAATATAAAATATTTGAAATAATATGTAATTTGTAAGGTTTTATCTAATAAAATGTTTGTTTCTCGACATTATAAGCTTAAAACTGAGCAAATCCAGCGTAAATTCTTACACATTGCCGCTTTCCACCTAAATATTACCCATCCTCCTTATGACTACTCCCCAGTTCTTCATGCTCTTAATATATCCATATCCAACCTTGCTGACCATAGACATTTAGCCAACATTTCCTTCTTACATAACTTCCTTTCCGCCAAATTTGATTCCCCTCATATTTTAAACCTGATCAACTTCAAAGTACCTTCCCTTTCAACACGTTCTACTGCTCATTTTTTCATTCCTCGATCTTCAACAAGTTGCCTTATCAACCCTCCAATCCAAACAAAAAAATAGATAGATATTTAGAAACTTAAAATTTTGAATAAATACTATATTCATAGAAATATAGTCAATATAGTGTTTTAAATTGACATCGAAAAAATAAATAAATATATGCATTTTACTAAGTCAATCCGTAATGATTATGTACTCGAGGGACACTTAATATTAAGTGATAATTTCTTATTATTTATTTCTTTCTTGCATACGTTTATTTTTTAAAGGTTTTTTTTGTACTTTTTTATTACTTGTAAAATATTATAAATTTACATTTATAATTTTCTCAATTTTTATTCAAATTTATGCTTCCTGAAATAATTAATTTTGAATTTGAAACATTTTATCCGAGCACCACAGACACGTAAGACGCATACAAAAAACCGTGATAATAATGATATCATGTACGTCCACGACTTGTTTAAAAGTTTTAAAAGTAACGACTGTTTCAAAATAAACTCGTTTTTACGTTACTATAAAAACGTAAATTGCCGTATAAACATATTTTATGCATCATTCTTAATCGAATACGATATAGGTACCTATTCTGTTTTAGGTGCTCTTTTTCACTACTAATTTAAAGATCGAGTTCACACTTTTTTACACGTTTTATGTTCGCGTTAATAAATAAATTTGTGCTGAAGTCTTAAAATAAGTCTTTTTTTTTAGTTTTTCTTTCTATTATCATCACAAAACGTTCCGTTTGGATCGAAAATAATCATGCTTTGAATTTTATCATGTATTTACAAACTAACCACTATCCTGTTACAAAAATTAATTATAAAACAATGGATTTTTATGTCCAAGACAACACAAATGTTGGTAAATTTTAATTGTATTTATAAAAGTCATGACTAAATTTCATGAATTTGCATGATTTTACTGAATCGACCAAAAAGTTACTAGATCATATACAAATCTGAATTACTCCTATACAAATCCAAATAGAAAATTCTTTTTAGCATATAATTGTATATTTCTAGGTTTATTTATTTATCAGCATATTTTTCAAAATTGTCATTGTTTACAGCATATTATATGTAAGTATCAAAATAAATTGCTATTAAAAGATCTTTCGACTCGATAAATAATATATAAAACTTTTTTATAGTTGACTTAAGTGGACTTAAGTTGACTTAAGTAAGACTTATAGTGACATTATTATTTTTTATAACATATTACCCGTATGTGACTGTGCGATTTTGACTAAACTAGACCATTCACTATCGTAACTAGTATTAGCAGGCTATGATTGAACTTTCTGAGACACAATTTAAAATTTCAAAAATAATTTCGGGAGAAGAAATAACAATGGATGATCTACAAGTACCAGATGATTATTCATGAGATGATTTAATATATTTTAAATTTGTAACAATTTCATAAGTTGATGTGGAGTGGAACTTTTAGACCTACAAAACAATATATATGTCAACCGATAATCGGCGCTCGTCTACATTTGAAAATTTATCAAAGTGAATAATTGTGAATTGCTATGCTTAAATTAAAATTTTGGTACAAATTGTGTTTTTTTTTTTTTTTTTTTTTTACTTACATTTATAAATATATACATATTTAAAGGGCATATAATAACAAAAAAATGCATGCATATCTCGGTGGTTTTTAGTACATAAACATCGGGACCCTAGCCATGACCATGAGACTTGTCTTCATGATCACGATTAAATACTGCCTAAACAAGTTTATAAATATCGACTATAGAAATTTATAAGGACCTTCAAGTAGTATATATTTATTTTATTGTTGTGTACTATCTCATAAAGACATTTTCTAACAATATTTCGTGTAATGTAGAATATTATTGTTAAATTATAAATCACTAAGAAATATAAAATAAAATTAATATTTTTATCTATCTGAATAAATTTTAATTATATTTTATCTTAATGTTTCTTTAAAATATTTTTTCTATTTAAATAAAATTAAATTCCATCATCTTTATCTATATATTTGTGTATTGTCATTACTCAAAATTGCTGCCAGGATTACGATCTAGTTATTTTCAAATTTTTATTTTAAATTATATATAATATCCAGCATAATTTCAGTAAGTAAGAGAAAATTACCACTTTTATGTGAAATACATATATTTAAAAGTATCCAAGTACAAAATCTGTTATTCGGATTTTTATTGCATAAAATATTTAAACATTAAACATGTGTGTATATATATATTATATATTTATTCGTATTTTTATTTTTTTGTTATTTAATACGAGTTTGCTCACATAATAGGTGCATACGTTATTCGTTATTCGACAAATCTCAAAAATCGAAACGACTTAACTTACAAGCGTTTAAACTTATTTTATGCTCCTAAGAGTATTACTTTTCGCGAATATTTTTAAATATCTTTCGTTCCTTATTTAATTCAAAAAACTACTTACAAAAACTTTAGTCCGGCTAAGAGCATTTTCCGTATTCAACGATTCGTCATTATATAGCTTTCAAATGATTTGAAACTATTATATAACATATTAAATATTCAGTGGATCTCATCCATACCAACCAAAACAATTGATCTTATTTAAAGGTGCGAAATACGAATCAAGATGGTACTCACAAAATAGATGCATACGTTATTTGTTATTCGACAAATCTCAAAAATCAATACCATATACCAAATACTGACCACGAAAGAAATGTTCCAAAAAAATTGTCAAATTTATAGTTATAAACAAGGACTCACATGGGTATGCTAAAATTATAACACAGGGAATGTCAAAATTGAAAATGTTTGATCAAAAATACTAAAATTGATATTTTATTAAATATATATATAAAATCAAGCTCTATAACAAAAAGCCTATATTTAATTATATTAAAATAGCCATTAATCATCCAAAACAGTAGAAGTCCATCAAATATATTCTGAATGAAGTGAAGAAGCTAGTGTTTTTACTATAATGAATATTTTTCCTTTTATTTTTGAATTTCTCAATTCTTCTATTTTTTTTTTTTTTTTTTTTTTTTTGGTGGGGGGGGGTAAACTACCCAAAAATTGACAAAAAAGACTCGGAAACCATCATTTTTTGAACCAAACTTGATGAAAATTTAAACATAGGTAGAGAATAATATTAAAAACATTTTGGTGCAAAGAAATTTTGAAAATATGAAAAAAAAATTGGACATTTTTCTAACACTTTTTTTTTCATTAATTATTTTTTCCTTTTCTATATTTATTAGATAAAAAAAGTAAAATAAATTAAAGTATAGACAAGAAAGCCAGACATACTTCCACCACTGATATTCTTCGCTCTTAGGGCCAGATATTTTTGGCAGATGTGTTGAAAATAACGACTATTATTGTTCTTTTAAAGAACCACTCAGTCACCAAGAAAAACGTTTTATAATTTCTCAAGGCCATTGTCAGCCTAAGGGTCATTTTCAACTGACAGTGATAGTTCTAGATCATTTTCAGAAAGATTTTACCATTTTACAAATCAGGCTAATATTAATTTAAAACGTACATGGCTATGTTACTCATTAACTTTAAATAAAATATATTGTCAATGCTGCTAGTTGTTTTCTACACAAGATAGAATTAGTTCATCTTGGATTACGGGAAATAATGATTGGAGACATCTAACTCAAAATATTAAACGTCATGATAATTCAAATGATCATATTCAATGTTTTATTATATTTGAGCAATGGCGCCTAAATAAAACAATTTCCGAAGAAATGGAATTATCTATTCAACATGAATCTAACTTTTGGAGACAAGTATTAGATCGGGTTATAAATATCACATTAACATTAGCTACATCCAACTTGTCTTTTAGAGGTCACCGAGAAACCGAATTGAATAAAAATAAAGGAAATTTTTTATCAATAATTACTCTTATTTCAAAATATGATTCCATATTAGAAAAACTATTGAGTATGCCAGCTGGTAAAGGCACTGCAAATTATTTAAGAAACACTATTCAAAATGAGATTATTACTTTACTCGCAAATACGATATTAGAACAAATTATTTTAAGTCTTAACCAATCACCATTTTTTTCTGTCATAATTGATACTACTCAAGATATTAGTAAGATTGATCAACTAAGTCAAGTTATTCGATACGTTTCGATTATTTTAGACTCTGATGGTAATCCTAAGACTTTGCAAATAAATGAATCATTTATTGGCTTTGTAGAAAATTTAGATCAATCAGGTGCTGGTTTAGAAGAATCAATTATTAATTGTATTACAAAAAATAATTTAAATTTGTCAAAACTTCGTGGTCAAGGGTCACAGTCATCAGATTTTTCAATTTCATTAAAAAGATTATGTACCACTCGTTGGTCATCAAGGTATGATTCTTTATTAGCTATTCGACATCGTTACGTTCATATTTTAAAATGTTTATGGAAAAAAATTCTTAGAAGCAAAAATAAAGACAAAATATTTTAAGCAAATTATTTAAAAGTTCATATAGAAAATTTTCAATTTATATTCAGTGTAATTTTCATTGGAAAAATTCTGGAAACTGTAAATGTTGTATCAAAAGCTCTTCA
>JAIPRM010014863.1:0-10484 GCA_025469315.1 Stegophylla sp. TES_Ste_2020
TATGGGTTTTGAGTCGTTTTTGTCAAATTTTGGGTAGTTTTTTCCAAAAAAAAACATTGAAGAATTGAGAAATTCAAAAAATGACCTCTCTAAAGTACAATTTAGAGGCGAATTGAGTTTCAAAAAGTTATTGATCAAAACTTTTGGACAAGTATTTCTATACGAAAAGTTGTACACAGAAAAAAAAAAATAAACATCATTGTAAAAACACTAGCTTCTTCACTTCATTCAGAATCTAAAACTTTATTTACGATGCTAATATTGATCATTGACCAAAGAAATTAACTCAATAAAAAATTATTGACATAATTACTCCATAGTAAATTATCTACATTTTACTATCAATATGTATTAGTCGTATTAGGTACATATTAGGTGCTACCGAGGTACTACCAGCTGCATATAAATTACACGTAGTTTCTAATTCTTGTAATTAGTGCGATAGGTATATGCCAACAACTTAAACAATTTAGTAGGTCTAAATACCCAATTCTTACAAAAATATATTACAGTATTAAAATTAACTATTATAGAAGTAGTTTGAATGTTGTTATGAAAATTACCTAACTCTATGTAGCAATATTTATTTAAAAAGTGTTGGTTAAACTACTAAAAATTCACTTATAACGATGATTGCGATCCCTAGACACTCAAAATATGAAAATAATCTATTAGCAACATGTTTTGAATTGGTTACATTGAATAATTCTACAAAATCTTCCAAAATACTACAAACTATATAGGAACTATCTACCTACCTGTACTTTCTTACTAATGATTACTAGTGCCCGAGGTCGATTTTATTTTTAATTAAAAACGAGTAAAAAATATAAAACTCCCAGTTATTATAATCGACGAGTACGTGGGCTTAGATATATTTATTTATGCGTATTTTTCTCCCGAAAATCTGTATAATACGTTTTCCGAATAACCGACCTACGTCCGAGGCGAGTACCTACTCGTAATTAAATACATCACAAGTCGTTTAGATCATTAGCGTATTCAAAGGCTTATTTGGAAGAGACACAGAGTCATGTGCTACTAAGAACGTAAACAACATGCAATCGCGTAAAAAAAAAACAATGAAAAAACATGCTTTGTATTCTATAACTGCCTATCTTATCGATAATTTTATCCACAAAATATTCGAATTCATAAATACGAGTATGAGTTTAAAATGTATAATAGTTAGGTAACTACACTTCATATTATATAGATAACGATACATTGTAATATTAATATATTATCTAATTATAATATACTTAATATAGGTAGTAATAATATATTTGTATTATATCAAAAGAATTCAAAACTAATAAATTGAATTCATTAGAGAACTTATTAATTTTCTTAAATGAATCATGTTTTGCACTTGAGTATTTATCGATTGAACATTAATTTAATTTTAAGTTATAAATTGCTTTCGATTACCTTAGTATACATTGTAATAAGGGGTGGGCAAATTTCACTAAAAAAATTTATTTAAATACAAATTACAAGTTAAGTTGATAACGGTCCAATACCGCAACCTACAAAGATAGAACACAAAAGAGATCTATAATAGAAATAACAAAAGATAAAATGCACACGCATCTTTGATCACACGAACAAATCAAAACTGTACGGAGGTCTATGGAAATAGTGTTAATGTTACATTGTAAGTTACCTACGTACACTGTACAGAGAACAAAAATTATATAAAATGCCCATAGTAATATTTATTTCAATAAAGAAAACAATAGGTAAGTCAATAAACTTTTATCGGTTTATTATCGACAATTAATATATAGTTCACGTATTGGACCGTTAATGTTAAATCAAAATGTGTAAGTGCACCTAATTGCAAATTATATGCCACATAAAAATTAATAAAATTAATAATAGGTAATTCTAATATTTATTAATATAATATAATATTGAAATTTAACAAAATATTTTGTGCTTTATAGTATACCTATTAGCATTTCAATAATTATTAGAACTACCTAGAAAGCATAGATACTATCTAGGCGCTCTAGAGTCTAGAACTACCTATTTATACAATATAGATACAGTATTTACTAACCTAATAATACCTATTGTATATTTAACTGCTTTTATAATAATTATTAATGTTTATTTAATGTTTAAATGCATTATTTTATGTTATTTGAAAAAAAATAGCTAGATTAACTTCAGGACGTATTTAACGATTGTGACGGAAAAACACATTTTAGTTAACAACGAGGTTAACACAGTGTATACGCTTGCATACAATCTGCGAATGTCGCAATTTCTGCAACAGGGTCGAGCGGGCAGTAGTGGATCAAATTTTTCAAAGTACATTTAGGTATAAATATACTTTATTAGTCACGCTATTTTCGATTTTTCTTTCTATTTTTTTTTTTTAATTAACTAACCAAAGAATAAGTTATTAAACTATGAACATAAAATATAAAAAAAATAACGTACATCACCTCTTGGTGTGCTTTTTACAATTTTATTACTAAATAACAAAAATTGATTTCATGATAATATTTATTTCGGTATTTCCAGTAAATTTTTCAGTACATACTTTTTACATTTTTTTTTTCAATCAAAACCGATCAAACGTTGTAAAATTTTGAATTATTCATCCGTGAAAAAATTTTTTTCACCAAAATATTCCTTAAGTAATTTTCTATCTACGTACCAAGTTTTGTAAAGATGGGTCGAACCCAAAAAAATTATTTTTTATATGCGTTTAAGGGTGTAATTTTATGTAAAATTAATGATTTCTGTCAAAATGCTAACTTTAAACAATAAAAGAAAAACTTGACCAACGATTTTTGAGATTTTTCAGTACTGTTGATAATACATATAAAACCTACATTTATATTAAATTTTCAGGTTTTAATATTCACTCATTAAAATTTTATAAAATAAAAACTTAGGTACAAAATTTTCCCATATTTTCGAAGTTTTGTTGTTACCTCAAAATTGATCAAATGTTTTTGAAAATTTCATGAAGTATGCGCGTGACTATTTTTAGTATTTGGTGAAAGTTTCAATTTTCTAGCTCCTTTATTTTTAAATGTATTTAAAAAAAATAAATAAAATAAAATGTTTAAAAATTCCGATTGTTGCTTATTACCGTTTTTTGTCAACTTTTGAGTAGTCTTGATATGCCCTTAGAAAAAGTATTGGGAATTTTAAAGAATTGTGTGTCAAAAGTACCAACCAGACAACATTTCCGATCAATAGAATTATTGATCGAAACTTTTTGACCAATATTTCTACCCGAAATCGTGCTTTCATACGTACAAAGAAAAAAAAACACACAGATTTGTAAAACCAATACATTCTTTGCTCCGTTCAGAATCAAATATACTGACAAGATTACAGTCAAAATTACCTCAATTATTGGAAAACTTGTTTTCTTTATTACCAAATACCTTTAAAAGTTCTTTCATACAAAATTCAGCGCTGTAACATTAAAGCTATCTACAACTATTACAACTACGAAATACGAATATACCTACATATACATACTGACAAGAGGGAGCCAGGCTCCATCCTTGAATCTGCCACTGGAAAGGGGGGTGGGCATTGTTTTGATAGTAGCGTAAAAATAGCATAGGTACAATTGAGAATATATTATTAAAATCAGTTACAATTATTATTCGTGAGCTCTGTCGGAGAATTCCAATAGCTGAATCCAAAATAACACTCGATTTGAAATCAAAATCGTGAATAAGTGTTGATTTTTTTTTTTTTTTTTGTTTTTTGGAATCTTTTGTCAGAATTTTTGAGGCTTTAAAATTTTGCATTTACGTTGTTTATTATAATATAAAGTAGGTGGTAGATAGATACGCTTTTTGTTAACCAGGTTATCGTACTATATGTCTAGTATATTATATCAATGGTTTTTGTACATTACTTTAGATCATAAATAAAAATACAATATAAATAGGTACCTAATAATAATAGGTATATTGCATTCAAACATCAAACATTTATAAATTGAGTGAAATACTTTTAGCAAAATCATAATTCAATTTTCGTACTAATTTTAATAACTACTATACAGTCTTTTTTTAGGGGGGAGGCGATCACTCTCATTGACCTTACCCTAAATTACCTACGTGTCTTAATTTTATGTCAAAATCTACGTGGAACGGCGGGCAACAGGTAAATAACTCAAATAGAAAGATAAGGAAAAAGGTTGGGAAAAAGAATATAAGACCTGACATATTGTGTATGATATACAACTGTGATATACAACAAGGAGAAGTGATGGAACAAGAGAGGGGTGGAGAATTATCGCAACCCGAAGAGATGATAAAAACGCACATCGCACTCACCACTTTCAAATGCTTTAGCGACGGCAAGATGGGTTGTATGTCGCTGACGACCTGCATGAACTTATCGCCTATCAGCGGTTCTGCGCCATTCAACAGGTTCATCACCTGATCCTTGAAACCTCCTTCCATCTGGAAGACGGTGGAATGTTACGTGATGTGCGTGCGTATCGACAAAACGGTAATGGGGCCGGTAGCGACGGCTATCACACGTGTGCGGTTTTTGCGGTATATTAATATTTCCTCAATAAAACACTGACGGCCGACGATCTGTCGCGGTTATTTTTTTAACGATTGAAAACAAAAACGTAATTAAACAATTTATGTGTTCAACAGATCAACAGCTCTGCCGGACGATGACGATCACAGACATAGCGTTTTCTCTGCCGTTCGTCGACGGTGACCGGCGATCGAAAACGCGGACGCGACCCACAAAAACAGCGACTGCAACAAGTTAGTGAAAACAACCGGACGTACGGCGCAACACGTGCAACCGGTGGAATCGGTTCTGTGAAACTGTTTACGTGTGCGCGATGGGAAAATATCGGCTGTAATCCGATCCGTGTGCCGATCATCCCCACCCGTCGTCCACCAACGTCTGGTTAGCCGGGACAGTAACGTCATCGGCGGCGGCGGCGGCGTCGGTGGAGGCATCGTCAGCGACCGCCGCGCGCCGAGTTCAATGACGGCGGGCCCCCAAGAGACATATTCGCCGCCGTCGAACCGGTTCGTGTATTCGACTCGTCTGTGGTGTGTAATATTGTGCGTCGCGCTGAGTACAGACCAGCGGCCACGTAAATTATTATTATTATTATTATTATTATTATCATTATCGTATTATGGTTATGCGATTTTGGTGTTTTGGTTGGAATAGAATTCGACAACGGCGGCGTACGCACTTTTGTCGCGACGACGACGACGACGACGTGCCGAGCCGTTCGCATTGTTGCGCGAGGTCATCGTGCGCACGCCAACGGACGTCCGTTTGCTCGACGACGTTGCAGTGGTTATTATTATTATTCTTGTTTAATTCTTACTGTTATTTTGCCACCGCTGTGCATCTTCTTATCAATCGTTTAATTCCTACGATCGCTCAATATCGTTTACACCAGAGTTTCCCAAACTTTTTTTGGTATGACCCATTCTGGTCATTTTTTCAATTTTGGATAACCAAATGTCTATTTTTTTTTTTTTTTTTTTTTTGTTTTTTTGCTTGTTCAATAATGACGAAAATAAACAAGATTCTGAATAAAAAATAACTATTTATACTTACATTTTTGTCAACTAATATGTACAACTACTGTTAAATAACTATAATTATTCAATTGATATAAGTATATACGTTTAAATGAATATTACAAAAAAAAAAAGAAATTGTACATATAAAAAATCGGACTTACTTCGCACCATGGGGATTCTTCGCTCAAAATAAAAATTTCTTCTACAAAAATATTTTTCATATTATTGTCTAAAATCTATATTTAAATTTCCATAAAGTTTTAATTGCATTTTTGTCTAATTTAAGGCAATTTTTCTCAAATTTTGAAAATCTATTGAGAATTACCTTCATATCCATAACCACTCTAAAGTGCCATTTAGAGGAAAATTCTGATTTAAAAAGTTGCTGATTGAAACTTTTGGGAAAATATTTCTATACAAAAAAGTATTTACGAGAAAAAAAATAGCTTCTTCACTTCACTCAGAAACTAAAATTTAACGCGACCCACCAAAAATTTAATCGCGACCCACAGTTTGGGAACCTCTAGTTTACACAGTCTGTATTTGTATTACAATATTATTATGTATCATTCATTATTAACCGATAACAGTATAAATTATTATTTATATTAATTATTATTATTGCAAATGCGTATATTCGATAATATTGCTTTTCTCCGGTCGATTTAATTGGTATCACGTTTAGTATGCATTGCGCCTGGTTCCGCTCATTACACGGACCCGTTACGACCGAACGATCGTTTCAAATCGATTTTCCGCGACCCCCGACCGAATCCCCCCGAGCACATAGTACAACATTTTAATATAGTACAACCTACTCATATTGTATTATAAGGTATATGGGTAATATACCAACTCCGAAGTGTGACCTTAGATGTATTTCATAGTCAATAATCATTCTGTAACTATCTCTAGTTTTATGTGCGAAAAAGTTACAAAGAATACCAAAATCGTAGCAGCATACACATTTATTCAGTGCTTATAACGAAGTATTTAAGTGCAGTGATGCAACCAAGAGGGGTGTTTTGGGTGCCTGGACACCCCCCTTGAATCATATTTATGGAAATTTTTTCAATGAGTATTGAAAAAAAGAAATCCTTTTAACTATACAATAATTATAACCTCTATTAATTCAGAAATAAATCATGGTTAAAATAAAAATAATATTTAAACATTGCTCACTATTTTATAAAATATTTAACATTAGGTTATCAATAGGAGTTAGAACATCCATTACAAATTATAATTGGTAATTATTTATTATGTTATTATGATGTAGTAGAAATCAAGAAACAAGATATCTATCCAAAACAATAAGTATTATTGTTCAATGTCTAATCAATTTATCGTTATCAATCTACCAACTATCCAGTGGCGTATATAAGGGGGGTGCCTCCTGGGCCATGGCCCATAGTGAAATTTTTGGCTCAATAAAAATAATTTATTTTATAGATTTTTTTCGGTTCAATTTAAACACTTTATTTAACCCTAGTTAAATGTAATATAAAAGTTCCTATTTGGTTCGTGTTTCTGTAGCCAAAAGATTTATTTTAATAAATATTATATACTTAATACGAGTAGATATATTTATAATATTTATTCGATTTAAATACACATAGAACAGGAAACTACAATATAAACAGTATCTTTTAGTAATTATTATTAAATAATTGTGTAAATTAAACTATTTTTTTTTGACTGATTATATGTTTTATATTCTGAATGAAGCAAAGAAGTTATTTCACAAATTTTTATTTTTTTTTCTTATATATTTTCATACACTTTTTTCTCATCAATTTTTTTCCTATTCTCAGTATTTTGCCTATTCACAGTTTTTAGGAAGGAAAATTTAAAAAAATTTCTTGTATACACTGAAGCTCCACCTAAAATTTTTAAATTTTTTATTGAGAAATGACTTATTGTTTTTTTTATAAATCAACACATCCAATCAAGTCCCATCCGAGGAGCGAGGAATACCCAATGTGCAAAGTATGTCTTTTTACCTTATAGCTTTTTGTGAGATATAATATTGATATAAACATACTATACCACTGTAGGTCATGAATAATTTAATTATGACAAGGAAAAATACTTTTTTTTAAGCGTATCATGTTAATTATATTAAGATATTTATGAACGAAAAAAAAATCTTCAAATAAGTGAAGTACGATTTAGATTTTCAAAATTTAACAAAATTACATAATATAAACTGACTTACTATTAATCTTAATTTATCTTAATTAGTCAATTTCAACCCCTATATACAGTCTGGATTAACACTTTTGTCTTAAAAATGTCTAGTTATTATTAGACTATGTGTAAAATTGGCCCTTGGTGAAAATAATTTCTATATACGCCACTGCAACTGTCTAATGTAGATTGTAGGTAGGTGAACATTTTATTTTAAAATTACCAACTGTAACATATTTATGCTGAAAAATCCTTTTTAATTTTTTGAGAAACTTAAAACAAGCTTTAAAATATTGTCGAATATGCGATGCAAAATGTTATTTAGATACTACGAATAACGTTATAGAAATGTTAACTCGTTTAAAAGGCAGTTAGATTTTGCTACACGAGATTTCTATTCAATGAATTCTTGTAAAATATCCGTTAACATTGATTATAATTTTATATTTAAATAATTATAGTAGAAATTTATAGGTGGACACTCCCCTTGAAAAATTCTTAATTACGTCACTGTTTAAGTGCTTTAAGTCTCGATGTCTGAATTAATAACAATTTATTTTTCTACGTCGACAATACTAGGTAACAGTTGATACAAGTAACAAGTACTTACGTATACATTATAGTATAATGAGTTATAATCCTTATATGTATCTATATTATAATACATACATTTATGGATGTGCCTTCACTTATGGGAGTCACGATTGTCACGTGATAATGCCAAAATGTGGATGTAAATCGTCTACGTTTTAGTTGGACCAGTTTCTATAAATGGGTGTGCTCAGTGACGCACCCAGAGGGGGGTTAAGGGGTTATAACCCCTCCCGAAATAATTTTGTTACACATTATTATGTTAACACGTAATTAACATATTATTATGTTAATAAATTATGTGTTATATTTGTATAAATAACGTTTGAGAGTAAGCTAATCTGTTTTCAGAATATTTTAATAATTTAATCTGCGTTTATACATTGAGTTAAAATTTCAGTATTTTAATTACCTGGATACTGTGGCCATCTACATTACCACCTACATTGCCGATTACAATTTTATTTTATTTTTTTCTAATGTTTTGTGATTTAGAAAACAACGATATAAATTGTTTTTTCCGGAAATCATTAGCTTTGAAGTTATGATAAATCGGAGTTTTCTGATGCTGAAATATTTTATAACTATTTAAATAAGCTTATTTTAGATTCTAAACGAACTGAAGAAGCTAGTGTTTTTACAATGTTGTTAATTTTTTTTTCTTCTTTTTTCTTATTGTTTTTCTGAGGACACTTTCGTATGGATCTACTTGTCCAAAAATCTCGGTCAGCAACTTTTTAAAACCAGATTTTCCTCTAGTTGATACTTAATTTTTTTTTTTTTTTAAACTATCTAAATTTATATAAGTCCCTATTGAGCTTAATTACTATAATTTACATAATCGACAAGCTCTATAAAATGTTCGAAACATTTGAACTACTCTATAGAGGTTATTTAAAATTAAAAATTCTTTGTGGAACAGTAATCGTCTTTATCATTAAGCCCAAAATCTAAAATTAAACATAAAAGAAAAATGAAACTGGAACGTTATAAGTGTTATAACTATTAAAACTATTTTTGTCTGGCTGTTGTTGTACTATAGCAATAACTGTTTTTGATCCAAATGTTATCCTACTTGAAATTTTTTTAGCAAATACTAATGCGCGCAGACACGTAGGTATGTCGTTCAACAAACGTCTCAAAATTAATGAAGACGAATGTTCAATATTCATTCTACTGGTAGACTTTCGGTGCAGACCACGAAGTACCTATTTTGTAAATGAAGGTAATAAAGTGATTTTTAAAATAAAAACTTTATTGTCATTCTTCGTTTCACTAGGTATATGTACTTATACTCGTATATATTGGTATAAAGAATAATATTACTATTACATAAATATATGAATATTTTCATTACCAATGATACTTAAAAACAATGAATACAACCTTCCCTTCCTCACTCTGACATAGTGTCTGGTCTGTATTGCCTTCAGGTGCTTTATCGGTAAATACAAATCTGCCTATACCTAAGTACCTAATTTAATTTTTCACATTTGCATCATAAAAAAAAAAATACTTAACAAATCGATACAATTACGTAGAAACTGATTCGTATCAAGTACTGCAAACTTATACCTAACGCACATAAAAATGAATTAAAACAAATTACGTCTGACAACTCTAATGTAGGTATTACAGTTATATCAGCTCTGCAACATAGCAACATATGACAATATGTAATATAATATATGTTATAAGATTGAAAATGGTGATGGAGATATTTTGAATAACGTATCCATATAACCAGAGCCGGAATAAGAGGGGGGCTAGGAGAGCTATAGAAGCTCAGAACCTTTTAAAATAAAGGAGACCCCAAAAAAATTTTGAGATTGGAATTTCTTTAAAATTAAATAAGTACAGTTAATAAATAATAAATAAGTACCTAAAATATTCAGGAAAAGTTATTTTCACAATGTTAACGTGTTACACTTCCATAAATAATAATTTTAAATGTGATATATAGTCCTGTTATTGAATCACACATAACATACAAATAATATACTGTTTTATTTTAGATTCTGAACGAAGTGAAGAAGCTAGTGTTTTTACAATGATGTTTATTTTTATTTTTTTCTGTGTACAACTTTTCGTATAGAAATATTTGTCCAAAAGTTTCAACCAATAACTTTTTGAAACCGGATTTGC
>JAIPRM010014864.1:0-10484 GCA_025469315.1 Stegophylla sp. TES_Ste_2020
CTTTTATTGTCTTAAGTTTTAACAACATCAATACCTAACATACAGTTCTTAATATACAAAAGTTTAGGTAAGACGTAATAAATTTACTTTGTATCTACCTATTAACTCGGTAAATTAAAAAAAAAAAAAAGTGTGTACTTCGCTCGTCGGGTGGGATTCTCTTGACGGGTGTATTGAATTTTAAAGAAACGATAAATCATTTCTTCAATAAAACGATTCTGCACGAGGGAAGTTGATAATTATAAAAAATAAATGAGAAAAAAACAATGTTTGAAAAATGTCCAAAACTTTTTTTTCATATTTCCAAAATTTTCTTGCACCCAAATCTTTCTTATATGCTTTTCTTCACTTCGTTCGGAACCAAAAAAATCCTAATTTTTTGAATGTGTTCATAAAAAAAGTTTCTAATACAATTTTACATCGCCGACTATCGGAAAAACAATCAAAAACGATATAAGTACAACGTACATAATAATATGAACATGTTCGGGAGTTACATAATATTAAATTTATATTTGTATTATATTTTTATCACAAATTCCTAACCTTCAAATTGTAAATTACAACCGAGGTGATTGTCAGATGAAGTCAACACGAGAGACCTACCTACGAGAAACGCACACAGTTAATCGCGTTACGAATTTTGTGCATCCACGTGTTGTGATCACGATCCAGTGCCCGGCGGAAAATAAAATTATTGTTTCACAATATTATCTCGTAACTTATAACGTTTCACGTTTATAACATTATCCAGGGCACTGGTCCCCAACCTTTTTCATTCTATTCCCCCCTTGCAATTTTTCAAAAATCTCATTCTCCCTTGTATATTTTCAAAATTCATATCCCCCTTAAAAAACATAATTTTGATATATATATATATATATTTTTTTTTTTTTTTGTTTACCATACAAATAAATTATACAAAATAACTATAAATATACGTATACAACTAATGAATTTTTATTTTCATTATTTTACAAAAATTGGCTATTAGTTAACCTGCTAATTCATGATATTAAACATAATAACAAATTATTAAAATATATAAAAGCAAAAATAATAATATGACATAAAGTTTAAATATTAATTAAATAACTGATTAAAATAGATTTAAAATTAATTTTTCAACAAAATTACCAGAAAAAAAAAAAAAAAATGCTCATTATTTCCTCCCACCAAAATTCGCCCCTGTGCAGTATCTTAATCCCCCCACTATAGGGGGGAATTCCCCACCGGTTGGGAACCACTGATCAAGGGTAAAATTTCGAGGGAACCTGGGCCCCGCCCTAAATCCGGCCCTGTCCGTACGGTCATTGTACGAACGTCATGATAATGAACTATTAAAAAATTAGCATATTATAAAGAATAATATTATAAAAACCATATTATAGAAATCACAACCGGAACCTTCGCTACTTTAGTTCGTTAAATCCGGCTAGTCACACTTAAAACCGATGTCATTATAAATAATTACGAGCCGTATATTTATATTATATGTTATTTCTTAGTTGAATTTCACGAAATGATTTTTACTGTAAAATATTGAACGCGATTAAATTCACAATAATAATATACCAAATATTTTTCATTTCTTATTATCCGTTAAAATCTATTCCTATAAACGGCGGCCGGATCCATCGAATTTGCTCCTTTAAAAGTATATAAAATGAATCGTAAAGTATATTTTACGAGCGCAACGAGTCTCTGCAGTCATAATAATATTATTATAGACTTATTTTCGAATAATAGAGGAATACGAAAAAGAAAAAAGAAAAATATTAAAAGTGCAAAACCATTGATTTTTCAATAAAACAGTGTTTGTATGAATGTAGTATACATTTTCGATAGTTAAGAGTTAATTAATAGGGCTGTGAATTTAATGCACTAAAAAAACCTTAAAAATGTGAAAAAAATGCAATGAAATATGTGCTTAAAATAGAAAAAATGCAATATAATGTGCCAAAAATTGTTGTATATAAAATGCACTTAAAATGGTTTTTAATTTAATTTTTATATTGATATTGATATTATAGAGCATTATATACATTACTACATCAGTTTTTTTTTTTATTATTATTATTCAGTGTCACTGGTAGATTATGCGTAAGGTTTCACCATAAATTTCGCGGTCACGATATCAAATTTAATTATTTTTAAAATTCTTTATGTAACCAAAAAAATTATCAAAACATTTTCTTTACCTGTTTATTTCACAGTCACCTTAAAATCTGTGTACGACTCGATTATTTTTGGATTTACAACTAAATAACGAAATTTTTTATGAAAAATGTAGTTCATGACATAATGTGGAAATTTTAAAGTACCGTCTGGAGCGAATTTCTAATTTATCAAATAGCTAGAGGAAACTTTTAAAAAAGTTTTACTACCTACACAAAAAAAAAAGTATATGCAGAAAAAAAAAATTCCTCGGTGACTAAAAGTTTTGGACACTATAACAGTATAATATAATATTAAAAATATTTCAACAGGTTTGCATGACGTATGTAACAACAAAAGTTATTTTTTCGAGTATAAATGTCGTTTTTTTTTTTTTTTTTTTTTGATACTCCGAGCTTTTCACCTGAAACGCAAACTAATAATTATATTTTAAGATTTTTATTTCCTCTTCTATAAATCCTGCCATTGAATCCGACCATAAAAATCCTTGTGGAATAAATTAAAGACAAATACGGTGGTTACTAATTTTATTGAGATTTTTTTTTTTTTTCACAATTCTGTACTTTTCCGGGGCAGTCACCCAAGGTTAATAGATAATAATATTATTATCTTCAAGCGTTGGCGGTCAGCCATCCTGCATCCTGCAGTGCAGTGAGTTTCGTCAATAATTATTATTATCGGTTTTCTATAGTTTTAACAATGTAAACACAGGTTTCGTTATTTGTTTAATGCGCGATATTAACGTTAAAATCATATTACTAAAAGTACGTCGGTGAAATAGCAGTACGTCGTATCTCGAAAATAATTGATTTTGAGATTTATACATCGAAAATTTCACGAAAAAATAACGAATCGTTTGATGGAAATATGTCGGGTACTTTTTGATTTCCAAGGAGGATATAAACGTTGAAGTAATACGTCGTACATCATTAATATTAACATTTTTTGTCGGAAATATGTCGTATCTCAGTTTGATAAATGTAAATCACTTAACAGAAAATATTTTGTTCTTCCGAAAGAACACGCCCATGAGTTTTACAATAAAATTTATTATCAGCAATCAAAATAGGACTGCAAATAAAATGAGACTGAAACATAATATAACCAATGTCTAAATATTGTTTTTGCTATTTTAATTTGATTTATAATGTCAAACTATTAATATTGTATTACTAACTATTTTAAATTCTAAACTTTTGCTAAAAATATTATTTTGTTGTTTTAATTTTAATTATAATGTTGAACTATTAATATTATGTCCATTACATTAGTAAATGTTTAAAAATTTAAAAGTCTGAACTATTTGTTTAAAGTTTGTTTTTGTGTTACTATATTTTTTCATAATATTAAAATATTAATAATATATTCATTTTACTACAATACTGAACGTTTAAAATTCTGTATTTTGTCTATAAGGAATATAGAAGTATAAAAGAAATTTTATATTGATCAAAAAAAAATATTTAATTAATTATATAAATATTAAATTGAGAAAACTCATAGAAAATAATGAAACCTACAAATTTCCATCAAAATAGTTTAAAATAACAATTTCATACTATTTTTAGAATCATTTCTAAAAATATTTAGTAATATATTATAACAAATTGATTATCACTTGTATGTGTTTCCTGAAAAATTTGCTTTTTTGATATATATATATCACTATATTTTGAGAGGTGAAAAATATCTAGGATCCGGAACAGATTTTTGGAAGACAAAACCCATAAAAAAAATAAAAAAAATATCGTAGATTTGAGTTACCTAAAACACTTTGGATCCGCCCAGAATAGAGTTGAAAATTGAGTAGAGAAAATGTGGGGTTACGCGCTCTGTATTTAAACCGGGTATGCAAAATCACACTCGATTCTGAATAATATTATGGCGAAGAACAAGCGGGCTGAGGAGATATCGAACAATTATTTCACAAAAACGAGCCTGAGAGCCGTTTGAGAGTACAGCAAAAGTTTACGAGAATAAAGATGTCAAATAAAATAAAGGTATTGCAACGAAATTACTAATAGCGTCAACGAGAACTGGGAATTATTTTAGGTCAGTAAAAAGTGGAACGTTAAAACCGTTTTGTTATTTCTCTCGTTGTATTTCTTTGAAATTCAACACACTTACCAAGAGTATCCCCCGCCCGAGAAACGAAGACCCATATATTCCATGGTGGAAACGTACGTTCAGATTTTTAATTTTACTATTAATAACAGGACCCGAAATTTGCTCGATCCTTTGGCAATTAATCGCTATCTTTAAAAATAATATAAGAGGTAAATTTTATCGGACCTCTATTGGTATTAATTATTAAATACTATAATATAGTTGTTAATAACTGCATTTTTAACGAATTCCTAGACCACCGAGTGCAAGAAAGTTAAAATAAAATTTTTTCCGGCACAATATTGAGAAGCTATGTGAAACTTTTCGACTGCATTTTACCGGTTTTACATTACATTAAACATTATTTCCGAAAAAAAAAAAACACGTGTAAAATAAAACACATTATATTTTAAAAAATCAATAGCTTTCACGTCCTGCTCAGAATTATAAAACTCTTAAAGCCGTATAAAACGCACTAAGCTTCGATATTAAAACAGTTTTTGGAGTGATTAATTGCTTTCAGATTGGAAAACACAACACTACACACCCACAGTACCGGGGGACAAGTAAGTCGGTGGGTAAAACGGTTTCCCACGCGATACCTATATCTGAACGCTTACACCGCGTAAAATTTATAAGCCAGAGAAACTCCTAAAACCGAGACGATTGCCTGGAAAACCGAATCGACTTGATTTAAAAAAATTAATAAATAAATAAAAACAAAAACTTTTACTAAATATAGTTCAAGCTAAGTATAGTAAATTAAATGCAGTAATAAACGTAACATTTTAAAATGCACATTACATTATGATGATACAACAATACAAATACATGCAATCTACATACGTAAATATTTATTAATAACTTGTTAGCAGAGCAATGTCGTCACCCCCCCTCCACTGCCTTATAAATCGCAATGTTTGATGACTTTTTTTTTGTACCAACAATTATTAAAATGTAAAATGATTTATAAACGTGCAATGAAGAAAATGAAAAAGGACATACGTCGTTTTTAAACAGTTTTAAAATCCTTGATTGTGAAATTTCGGTTCTCTCGCATGGCCTTCCCCCTTCTCCCCCCCCAAAAAAAAAAAAGATTATAATTGCTTATTTTTTTTTCGTTTCATATTTTCATATTCTGATAGTGAAGCAAAAATGCAAGTGGTTTTACAATTTTATTATGTTTATTATTTTCTATTGAAACATTTTTTTTTTTTACTAGACAAAATGTATGAATATCAAATATTTATGATGGAAAATTTGGATTGAACGGTACTTAAAAATTTAAAAAAGCTATTTTTCAAAATATTCAATAGTTTTGAAGTGAAATTCAAATTTACGGCATTAATTTTAATACAAATTCAATCGTAACTCGAAACCTGAGAAATTATTTATCGTTCCTTTAAAATTCAATAACGCCCACCTCGTGTACCCCACCAAAAGAACGATGAATACCCACGGTGTGAAATATGTCCGTTTTTTTTTTTCTGTTTACCGATCATTAATATACATAATATAAATAAACGAAATAATACAAAACGGCTCTTCAGGTTCACGTACGTGCATTACTTTAAATATTTCTATTTAAAACTTTGCTCATTATATCATTAATGTTTATGTGTGTTGTGTATAATATATTACAACTTTTCAATTACATATATATATATGTATTACTTTAATTATTGATGATTAAAACTTTACTCATTATTTAATTAATGTTTAAAAACGGTGTTCTATTAAAATGAAAATTCATTTTACTCTTTTTCGTTCCTAATACATTGTATGATTGAGTGAAAATTTTAACTAGTATATTATACTTACATACCACATCATATACGTATGTATACTTAAGTAGCCAAAATAATCTTGATTCGAGGTGACCAATAAAAGTGAATACTTAAGAGTACGTCCAAGTGAACCTTATTTGAGTTATCGATTGGGGGAATATATTATTTTTATTACATTATATTATATTTTTTTAAAATAATGACACAAAAGAAAAGGCGAAATCAAAGTAAAAAAAATTTGGAAAACCCCGACGAAGGATGTTGGCCCATAAATTAAATATGTATTTTCTAACCTATGTATATATTATTTTAATGTATCTAAGCTATATTATATTTTCATAATTTTAGACTCTGAATGGAGTGAAATAATTAGTGGTTTTACATTGATGTTTATTTTTTTTTTCTTTTTATAGAAACGCTTTTTCGTATTTATATATTTTATAAAAACTTGTCCGAAATTTCATACAGTAACATTTCAGACCAGAAATCGAATGACGGTAGTACTTTAAAGAGATTATTTTTGAAAATTTTCATAGCCATATAAAAATACAACGAGAACCTGTTGAAAAATTTACCAAAAACATCAATATATGCCGAAAACTAGATTTTCTTAGTATTAAGTCGTGAAAAATTAATACTGATATTCATACGGTACTGAAAATATAAATCGAAAATCGTAACTAAATTTATATTATTTAGCTATTTAAAGTTTAAATTTGCTCGAGACCGGTCACTTTTACATAAAAAAAAAAAAAAATCCTTTTTAAAACATTTTATTTTTAATCAAATAAAAATTGTCTTTTACCAAAAGATTCCTCACGTGTTTTTCTGCACATAAATGAATAATTTTTATGAAAATCGGTTCAAGAAATAGCTTATTACACGATTAAATTTTAGAATTATGACTCAAATGATGATAAATCCGAATAGTGGTAGATTTCTTTCCCTTGTAAGTATCTTCAGTTAATTGTTTTCAAAGTGAAAAATTGTATGCAAGCCTAGTCGTGTTATGTAAGTCAACTCATATTAACGTTTTTTTTTTTTTATGTATAAACTTACAATCTCTAAACTTCAACACATAAAGCATTTTTATTTGTAATTTTGACAGAAATCTAATTTAAATTACTTACTGAACATTAAACCGTAACAACTACATCAAGACTTATACGATTCACGATGATTATGTTGTTTGTGTTATTATATGCTATTAACATAAATTTGAATGTCCATGAATACCTCTCTATAAACGTCAGTCGCGTTACATTTTAGATTTCGAACGAAGTGAAAACTCAGAAGTTTTTATAATGATAATAATTTTTTTTTTTTTTTTTTTTTTCTGTAAACAATTTTTCGTATAGAAATACTTGTTCGAAATAGTCTCGATCAACAAGTTTATAAATGTTTTGGCGCGAGAAAATTTTTGAAAATGTGAAAAAAAAAATTGGACATTTTTTCCAACACTTTTTTCTCGTTTAATTTATTATCCTTTTTTTCTTTAAAAAAAAAAAAAAGGTAAAGTGAAGTAAATTAAAGTAAAGTAAAGTATAGACAAGAAAGCCGGACATACTTCACAATACAGATATTCTTCGGTCTTTCGATCAGATACTCTTGATAAGTGTGTTGAAAATGATAACTATGTATTATTGTTCTTTATATTATTGACTTCCTTCGTTCAGAATCGTTTATTTAAAATTCTACACAACCGCCAAGAATTTCTGACCCGAAGAGCGAAGAACACCCGTGGCACGAAGTATGTCCGGCTTTCTTGTCTTTACTTTACTTTCTTATCTTCGTTTTACATTATTTTAACTCATTTTTTTTTTTTTTTTTTTTTTCATATAGTCAAATTCCGACATTTATTGCAATTAACAGATTAGGATAGAATGCCTTTTCCTCCCTCGACATGCAAATAATGATTTAGTATTCAACAGTGGCGCCCAAGTCAATTTCAAAAGATATTGCAGGTTTAAAAAGTTTATTAACCCACCACCATTTTTTCTATACCTACCCTATGGTAGACGCCCTATTTTACTACTATTTTTTTAAGGAGTTCCATGAAAATCTACATAGTTCAATAACTTTTCTTAACCAATTTCACAATTTCCAATTCAATTATATTTTTCCTATTGAAACTTAGTGCCGAATTTTGTGAGTAAAAATTAACGAAAATAAAACAGAAAGCACGATTATTGATGGAATTATTTAAATAATAACACAATAAAGCGTGATTATAACTTACTGATAGTTTTATTTTGTCTAATTATTGCATATTGAATACCTAATTCTCTGGTATTTATTACCTAATTAAAAATTATGATAATATTAAGGACCCACCCCCACAGTAGGTATTGCAACTGCAATACCTGAACGTATAGATCGGCGCCACTGGTATTCAAATCTCTCTTCAACAGAAACTAGATACCTAATTAGGTTTAATGAGAAGTAGTTAAACATTGTATATTCTTTTCAAGCTAACCTTCCATTGGTTTGGCAAAAGAAAAGAAAACGTAGGTAGAGTTTATTTTCACGTGAAATTGAAATCAGTAATTGCGTTTAAAGCTTTAAATTTTACGCCTACGATTTAAACGTGAAAATCAGGAATTTGATTGAAATCGCAATTTCGCTTTCCGAATTATTAATATTTCTTTTTAACATTGTATTTTTTTTAAATCGACATACAAACGTGATATCTCATAAATACGAAATTGATTCGAGTTGATTTATATATTAAGATTCAGTAACGACATATTTTTAAAGCGACATCGAAGCTAAAAAAAGGTTTACATCGTCATAAAATATAAATCATAGAGTGTACCCAAGTACTGATTATAGGGATTTCCGTTTTTTTTTTTTTTTTTTTTTTTCATGAAACTATAACAACCATGACACTATATATTAAGTGTTTTTTAAAAATGTTCTCAATCGATTAGTTATTATTATTCGTTTAGTAGGAAATACGCATTAAAAATATTGTTAATTATTATTTTTAGTAAAAAGATTTGTAGAAAATTTTACAACTTCGTATAAAAAAAACATTATAGAAATAATATTTATAAAGATATATGCTTAAATTAGGGTGATCATATTTAAGAAAATAAAATACAAGACAAAAATATTTTTCATATTATTTTTAAATTAATAAGTATTTATTAAACATAAAATATATATATATATATATACATTATGTTTTTAAATCGTGAAAAAGTATAATTTTTAAACTAACTATTATTATTAGATTAAATATAAACACATAAAAATATTATTTTGAAAAACATAATCAAACTAAATTGATACTTTTCAAAATTTCTTCAAATCCTTTATTCATGTATATTGTATACTTTACTTTCTAAAAAAAACTTGTAAATTCATTTTACCATTATAATTTATATAATTGTATCCACAAGATTTTTAGATTCTTACATTAATTTATTCAATAATTTCATTTCAAAAATTTTAAATCAACTGTAAGTCGGAAAACGGGATTAATATATGGGACAGACTTGAAATCACGGGACAAAAAACGTCCTGAGAGAAGTTTATCAGGACAACAGGACGCAGAGCCGAAATAAAGGACAATCCTGTATAAAACAGAACGTGTGATCACCCTAGCTTAAATAGTACGTGTACTATGCACTCAAAAACTTAATATGGCCTATCTCAATACCTCGAAAAATACACATTATGACGTAACGTATTTTTGTTATTAGAATACTGGTAATTGTACGTTGTAAAAACATTCCTAAAATTAAATTTCAATTTTTTTTTTTTTTTTCTTATCGGTTTGTTTCTATATTTTCAAATCGAATGCACAAACAATTAATTAATTAATTAAATATATAATTAAACGTTAAAATCGATATTAAACAGTCTTACCATTTATTTTTGAATAGATTGTGATTTTATTATCACCGAGTAATTAATTATGAGTATAGATAAAAACTTTAGCGTCTAACACATTATGACGTATAACGATATCAACATGCCATAATATATATTTCGACTAAAAGTTCTTCAGTAGTCCATTTAGTTAATTAATAATGCTACGATACAGTTTCAAATCCATAAAAAAAAAATATTATCCAATAATCTAACCCATCCACATGAAATAGTTACACTTAAGTATACTTTGTAATTTTGCATTTTATCAAGTACATACCATTTTCTATTATAATTGAAAAAATGATAGTTTAATTTGGATTCTCAATGACAAAATTTTACAAACAATCAAATCGTTAGAACGGGAAAACTATTTCAATCATCGTTATGAATTAATAAAAGAAAAAAGTCGGACATACTTCGCACGATGGGTGTTCTTCGCACGACGGGTGGGATTCTCTTGACGGGTGTATTGAATTTTAAAGAAACGATAAATCATTTCTTCAATAAAACGATTCTGAACGAGGGAAGTTAATA
>JAIPRM010014865.1:0-10483 GCA_025469315.1 Stegophylla sp. TES_Ste_2020
GCGTAAGAAAATTTTGAAAATATGAAAAAAAATTTTGATAACTTTATGAAAATTTTTTTTTTTTTTATTATTAACTTCCTTCGTTCAGAATTTTTTTACTGAAGAAATGATTTATCGTTTCTTTAAAATTTAATACGCCCGTCAAGAGAATACCACCCGTCGTGCGAAGTACACCCATCGTGCGAAGTATGTCCGGCTTTTTAAATAATGTTGAATGTTGAGTACTCGATATTTGTGTGTGTGTACCAAGTTTCCCAAAGATCAACTAAAGCAATTATTTCTTATATGCTTTGAAGTGTTTAATTTTATGTAAAACTAAGGAATTCTGTAAAAATGCTAATTTTAAACGGTTATCAAGAAAAATTAGACCTAGGGTTTTCGAGTTTTTTTTTAGTTTTATTGGTAATCACAATTGTAGGTTTGTATTAAATTATCATGTCTTAATATCCATACTATACAATTTTATGGAATAAAAACCTACAAAAAATGAGAAATTTCAATTTTTTTCAAAGTTCTGAACTTACCTCAAAATTGGCTAAATATTTTTGAAAGTTTTATGAAGTATGTGCGTGACTATTTTTAGCAGTTGGTGAGTTTCAAGTTTCTATCTCTATTGTTTTGGAAGTTATTACTAAATAACTAAAACTGAATTCATGATTATAATATATACTGCGGTATTTCCAGTAAATTTGTCAGTATTTTTTTCAATTTTTTTTAATCAAAACCTCATTAAATTTTGAATTATTCGTCCGTAAAAGATTTTATTTTTCTAAAATATTCACTATGTAATTCTCTTTCTATGTACCAAGTTTTTCATAAAGATCGGTTTTACCAATTAGTTTTTATATGCGTTGAAGTGTGTAATTTCATGTAAGACTTATACATGTACTTATACTTATACTTATACCTTTTGGCAAAATACAAACTGTTCCCCACAAATGCAACACTTTTCCAGGACAGAGACTTGCATATAAGTACCTTCAGGATAGACAGACAAAATAGACATGGATCAGAAATAAACACTCTCAAGTTCGTAAGATGATCCCAGGACTGAAGATTGACAACATCTATATGGAGCTTTTGTTTAGTACCTTAGTCTACACCTATCTGTTAGAATTGTATTCAACATGTTTTAAGTTTATCGCAGTCTAAAATCTAATGTTTTTCAATATATTTCTATTTTATGTGTGTACATTTTATTTGTTCAATAAACAAATTAACTCAAACACTCTAGTTCTCTGCTCAAATCATAGTTGGTAAACGTTTGCAACACGAAGAACATGGATTTACTCATGAAGTAAATATTTTGATATACTGAATAGCCATTATTTATTTTATTTGCTTTGATTCATTGTATTAATTCAATAACATTAATGGTCATGAGCATTCAGGGTGAGAGGGAAAGAGAGAGAGAGAGAGAGAGAGAGAGAAAGCATGTTAGTGTAGTTGATCCCATGATTTTTTTGATTCAGACATAAGATATAATGGCAGCTATTTTTTGGAAAATATTACTTTTTACTCATCTACCACAATACTTATATTTTCATTAGAATAATTTTGAATATTTAAAAATAATTAAATGTATTTATTACAGACAAATAATACGAGTATCAGTTTGTTGATAATATAAAAAATTGTACTGAACATAAATAAGGTTGTAATTTTTTTTATATAAAAGGAACAATGTGTAAGTATAATTTATATACAGGTACACACTAATTTCCATATATTATAAATAGGGTTCGGGACTTCTTACATTTGCATATTCTTTAATAATGGTTGAAGTATATTCAAAGTAAGATATAAATTAGTTTTGAGAAATGATGTACTTAAATCCAAAAATTTACTTTGCATATTTTTACATGTTTTGCGCATATTTCTGTTGTTTTAAGTGCATATGTGCATGTATATTCACAAGTTTCCCACAATAAGTCTTGAATGTGACTATATTTTTCTCCTATAGGTTTATACCACAGTAGTACAGTGCACCGGGAAACGATGCGAATCGAGTTTCGTCACGGAGATATTTCTATCAACGATAGGAAGCGGATAAACTAAAAAGAGTAATGGTGGTACGTTTGACACGTGTTATAATTTTTGTAATAATACTTGCTTTTATGTTTTATTTTGCACCAACTTAATGTGTCATAAAGCGAAATGTTACAATATAATAATATTGTTATTATGCTTCGAGTTCATATTATTTATAGCGTTATTTTAAAGCCTCATATATCATATTATATAAAGCGGTATTTCAATATGTAATTTTAGATTCTGAACGAAGTGAAGAAGCTAGTGTTTTTACAACGATGTTTTATTTCTGTATGGAAATATAATTTGTCTAAAAATTTTGATCAGTATTTTTTTGAATACCTATATTTTTATATTTATATTTTATATTTATTGAATGCCTCTAGATTGTACTTTAGAGAGGTCATTTTTTGAATTTCTCAATTCTTCAATTTTTTTTTTTTTTGGAAAAAACTATTCAAAATTTGACAAAAATGACTCGGAAAGCATCATATTTTGATCCGAACTATATGAAAATTTTAACATAGATAGAAAAGATAAGAATATAAGAAAGATTTTGTCGCAAAAAAATTTTGGAAATGTGAAAAAAAAATTTTGGACATTTTTCTAACATTTTTTTTTGTCTTTTATTTTTTATATTATTAACTTCCCTCGTTCAGAATCGTTTTATTGAAGAAATGATATATCGTTTCTTTAAAATTTAATACACCCGTCAAGAGAATCCCACCCGACGTGCGAAGAACACCCCGACGAGATAAGTACACCCATCGTGCAAAGTATGTCTGGTTTTTTTTTAAATTATTATTATTATTATTATTATTTCGAATAGTGCAGATGACGTCACTGCACGACAACGGATAGAGAGAGAGAGAGAGAGTGAAAATACGGCTGGAATAAAAAAAAATAAATAAAGAGAGAAAGAAAAAAAGAGGTTAAAGCGGGGGTGGTGTTAGAAAAAAAATTGAAAAAAAAAACCCCCGAGCGGGCGAAAACCGAAACGCGCTCGGCGCGCGAGTCTTCATAAAAGGCGCGCGCCGGCCGGCTGAGCGCCTCCGTAGCCGTTCGCACGCGTCCGCCGTCACACCGCGCACCGTACCACGAGGACATTGTACGTTGACGGGAGACACGCGCCGCCGAGTTCAGCCGATCAGCAGCCTTTTTACGATACTTACGCTCAAGACTCGCGACCCGTTCGGATTCGGTCCCGTTGTTTTGTTCACGATCCTTCGGCGGATTTCCCGAAAACGCGAAAAACAAGTCAAAACTCATTATATACTATATTATATACAATACAAATATATATCTTATAAAACATAAAACAATAAGCGTCAACAACACGTGAAACTCTTTCTGTTTCTCTCTCTCTCTCTCTCTCGCCGCCGTCGAATAATTTCGCTCTCATCATTAGTAACATTTATAATATTATTATATCGAAATCATTATTCGTTTCTGTCGCTTTCGAGTAAGCCTGCAACAAGTGTGCCACAACCCCTGTAGCCGACCCCGTTGTCGTTGTCGTCGTCGTCGTCTGTCAACGCGTTCCATCCGTATACCACAATAATACGCACATTATCGTCATAATACAATATATTCACTTATTATATTCGCACGAGTCCACGTGAAGATTCCACGCGGTAAGATATTACGACTCACAATATAATATACAATTCAGCCCCTATTTTATTAGTTTCTGTTTTTTTTTTTTTTGTTTTTTGCAATTTTTTGCTATTAAACAGTGCGTTGTATTTCAGTTGTTTGTTTTAAATCAATGTTAAACAACCTAATTTATCCCACGCCCTTCAACAATTAAAAAATGATTGTGTTTATTCTTTTTATTTTTTATTTTGGTTATATTGGGTACGTAAATATTTTTAAAAAAAATATACTTACATATTTTTTAGAAGTATGTGTACTCATACACAGGAAATTACGAGTCCTCAGGTTAAGTAATACTCTATATCAGCGGTTCTCAATTTTTTTGATAATGTCACCAATATTTTAAGTTATCCTTTTATTATGATAGTAAGAAAAAGTAGTGTCAAATTATTATAATTATTGTATTAAAATTAAAATAAGGAAAATATTTAATAAATATAAACGTATATTTTTATCAGAAATCCCTAAAATTTGTTATGTGTATGATAATAACAAAAAAAAAAAAAAAACTAGTTATTGAATGTATTGGCGACCCCCAGTTTAAGAATCGCTGCTCTATGTGGTATAATCAAGCTTTCTCTACCATCCAAACCCTGTCCGGTCATCAGCAAAGAAAATTTACCGTTTTTAATTTACCTCTCGAGTTATTTAACGAATATTATTGTTTTGTCATTGTAAACGGGTAGATTTTGTTCCTTATCTTTTTTAAATACAGGTATTTATTTTCTAATATGCTACATCCCACATGACGTTCACAGACGATTTGACTTTTTTGAAAAAAAAAAAACGGAAGTTATCTTATTCTTGTTATACTCATAAATATATTTGCATATTATCGTATGCTATTAATCTAATCGTAAATATACGAATAAAATACAAGACAAATAATATTGACTGTATTTTTTAATACGTAAAATAAACAAACAAGCTGCTTTTCCAATAAAAGAGAACACTTGTTATCATAAATAAAACAATAAACCGTTTTTTTTTCAATAAATAACATATTACATAATATGATAATAATATATGATTATCCACATTCTACATTTCTACGGATTTGTTAATGTGCACAGAAATAAGGCCCGATTTACTTTTATGAATATACTACCAACAAACATTTTTCCATTCTACGTACTGTTACGATACCGAAATTGCATTCGTGGAAAATAAGTTTACAGACAGCCACAGGTATAAAAGGTCGAAATAAAATTCACGTGGGACAATAAGTAAATCGCCCGACTTCTTTTTTTTTTTTTTAAATTATTCGCTTGTATACCGCGGGATTCAGTTACGGAGATAGCTGGCCAAATTTGACTGGCGAACCAAGATTTTATAATATTGAAAAAATGAACAAACTTGATCGACCATCAACAGGTTATATTATATATTAATTTATTGTTGCATTTAGTGGAGTAAATTTTCTTTTTTGCTTCTCAGCCTATCTCTGATATATTTTATGATAGATATGTGCAATTCATGAAAAAGTTATTGCCGTGTAAATATAATGTAATAATATGTTTTTCATTTTATTACGATAAATTAGGATGATTGTATTTATATAAAAAAAAAAATATGAAGATCTCCAAAAATGTTTTAACATTAACTTCTCTTTACAATGCGTAACAAAATTATTTTTAACTAATTTAATATTATAATATATTTCATTTTTATATTTTAACAAGATTCTAAAATTTAAGCGAACAACCAAAACTGTAAACTTTGTTTAATATTTTAATGAAACTCACCTGTACACGGAAATTTATAAATATATATCGTTGACCATTATTCTTTGGCAATCAGCACTTGAGAATCTTTCCATGGAAACAGTTATTAATTATTATTTTGATTTTAATATGAAACTTTTAAATCCTCCTCCCCCTTTTATTTTTCGTTTACGGCATGTACAGTATTTATTTTACGCCCGCTTAACTGGAGTAACGGGTTTCAAGCGGAACTACCTTCTGAAAAACGAGATATAAACCGTCCCTTTCGGAGACAAGGCTAGGGATACACTACGATAGATAGATTCATACCTAAACCTATCTACGACCACTTGTGGGTAGTTAGAGTTTAATAATTATATTAACTAATAACTTGGGTGTAGGGTGAATAAAGTTTATCATTCAAATGGAAATATTCTATTCTTCGGAAAATCATATCATACTATGTACTTTAGGCAAATCATTTTCATTTATTCCCAATAGTTTTTCCAAGCGTATCGGAAATCTACCGAAAAGCTGTTAAAACCGGTAAAATATGTAATGACCAGAACTTTAATATAATAAAATTCATTTCAGTTTTTTTAATATCATGGAGCTAGAAAATTGAAATTTTTACAAACTAATAAAAATAGACACACGCATACTTCATAAAAATTTCAAAAACATTTGTCCCATTTTAAGCTAAGTAGAAAACTTTGAAAATATTTGAAATATCTCGTAATTGGTAGGTTTCTAATTTATAAAATTTTAACTTCGAGGTACCTGCAAATTTAATACAGTCATATTAATAACGGTACTGAAAATTTATCAAAAATCTGAAGTCAACTTTTTTTTTTTTTAAATTAGCATGGAACTGGTCATTTTTACGTAAAATAATACATTTTTTTTTTTTTTTAATTTACATGAATCATTCAAACATTTTATTTGTAATCTGATAATGTTCCTCAAGTGTTTTTGTACACAGGGTACAATTTTTATAAAGGTTAGTTCAATGAATATATTTTTAGAAACGATTAAAGTTAGAAATACGACTCAAATAACAATTAGTCTAAATAATAGCAGATTTCTTTTCCTTAATATTACGTATTATATTATTATACAAAATTGATCATATAAATAATGTATAATAATAATAATATATTAATAATGAAATGCACATATATTATTCTGTTACTAAACGATACGTTTAGTTAAACATACTGAGTATCAAACTAACAATTATTACTGCATAATGCTGTGTTCAGAACTGTTTAATTGAATAAATGATTTATCGATTCTTGAAAATTGAACACACCCACCAAGATATCCCACTTGAGGCTTTTTCATTTTTAATCTATATTTAGTCGATTATTCAGAAAAACATCATTTAAAGTAAGGTAATACATAATTTTCGCATTCTATAGCACATATTATGTGAAACTTTTTATAATTTATCGGTGAAAGAATAAAACTGAAAAAAAAAATGTATAATGCCCCCCGAAAGTAAACACTGCCAGTATACCGGTTAAGGTCATACTATATCCGTATTCATATGCGGAAAAACCATATTATTATAATATAAAGTAATAGGATCAGTCAGATTACCTCTGAAAAATTCAACTATTCTACCTTGTAATGTCAGCCGAAAACCAAATATTTTGTTTTTCCAGCCCAATTGACTGATCCCTCCCCCCCAGAAAAAAACGATTTATTTTAATTTTACCGTGGGTACTGTAAATAGCAAATCTATACAAAGTGATTGCTTCTGGGCTCAGAAACAATGCCTTCATGATAATTTGAATTTATTTAGGTGTAGCCTGTGTCATTCTCGTGTAATAATAAAAAGTACTGGTTATGCTAAAAATATAGGATAAAGAGTAACAAATTAATTAGATTCTTACCTTTCTTTATTTGACCCATTTTATCCCAAAAATTTATTTGTTTTTTTTTTTATGTTCGGTCATTAGAAAATATTTTAAAAAGGAAGTAAATAAAAAAAGTATGTACTTCGCCTGTCAGGGTGTTCTTCGCTCCTCGGATGGGATATTCTTGATGGGTGTATTGAATTTTAAAGAAACAATAAATGATTTCTCCAATAAAACGAGATTCTGAACGGAAATTCATATAATATACAATTATAATAGTCGGTTAGACATGTTTTAACAAATAACTACTGTTATTTAATAGTGTTGAGTGAGTAGTGTATTTTATATAATTTTTTTCGAGTCGAGTTGTAACGTTGAGTACCCGAATATTGTGTGTTTATGTGTTCGCGTTGCTGAATTCGGCGTAACATAATATACATGACAGTCCGTGTAATCTGTGAAAACTGATAAGGGATCGCGGCCTTGAGAAATGTATTTGGGCGGCAGTTAAAAGCCTCTCCATAATTACCAGATTGTATCGTATTAAATTTATGATGTATTTCTGTTTCATATAATTATATAATATTTTAACACCCAACTGGTGTAAAATTAAAGAGAATATTATTATAACCATTGTATTTTATTAATAAAACAAATTGGTGAAATATAATACAATCAAATTAAAGAAATTAATTTTTAATTTACTAGCATAGTAACAGAATAAAAATACAAATTAATTAGTTTGTTATAAGACTTAGGTAAGTAGAAAACTGGATTTCCATGAACTTAATTTCTATAACTAAGTGGAACATATAGAAAAACTTTATTTCTTAAAACAAATGCTGGAACTATAAAATCAATTTGATATAAAAAGTTAAGACAGTCTGTCACACCTTTTAACATGTAATTGAACTTTACATCAAAATACTTTTGTAGAGTATCTGATTATATTATAAATTATATAAAAATTACAATTTGAACCCAAACAAATTATGTAAGAGATTCCTTTAATAATATTTCGAAATTTTAAATTTGATCAGACTATGAAGAATTTCAAACGAAGGACCAAAATAAACCAAAATAGACCTCTCCAGTCTATAGCAAAGTACAGATTGTGTATTTAAATATTTTACTAATCGAAGCTTTTGAACAAGTATTTCTATCATACGGAAAAGTGTTTTGCAGAAAGAGAGTGAAAAAAAAAATAAACATCATTGTAAAATCATAAGATTCTTCGCTCCGTTCAAAATCTAAAATATAATTGGCCAGAAACATTCATTTTGGCTAACAGGAAGTCCTGTTGGACTAAATTATTTCACAATAGTTTGTATTGTTATAATATTTCGGCCGAAGAATAAGTATAATCTGACTTAATTTCCGGTAACCGTATGCGTCTGGTGAGGTCAATTTATCTAAATAATAATTGCGATTCTTTGAAAGACTGGGGTGACGCGGTCAGGAAACGTCATAATAGTATTATAATAACACGCTCGGGTTCTTAAAGCACCAGATTATATTTTATACAATTAACGGGAAAGCGAAAACTTAAGTTCTCAGTCGCGTTACTAGAACATTTAACTTAATCATTGGGAATACTCAATAGTTTTACCAGACTGATTTTACAACATTTCAAAGGAGTTAATGAAATGTGAAAAAAAAACCAGGAGCTAAAAGTAATAACAGTACATGTGGAAATTCGTTTTTCGTTGCTTCTTCCTATAGACAAGATATTGGTGATGGGTGTAGTGGCACTTTGAGTAGAAATATTTTTTTTTACGAATAGCTCACACCTGGCATGCGACCGTAGTGTGCCATCATGTGCTATTGTTTTAAATTATTCAAGAGAAATAATCCACGTCGATTTAGTTATTAATGAAAATGATAGATTTTTCCGTGGTTTGACATTTTAAGCGCTAATACAAGGAAATCGGCGTAACTGGATTTTTTAAAAAGTCTGTAAAAATAAAAGTGTTAAGCACTCGTGTTATAACATAATAATATACGAAGAACGTTATAAAGCGAGAAGTAAATGTTATGAAATAATGAGAAAATAGAAATCTATCTTTTTTCGCAATATTAAGTCATATGTGCAAATCTAAGTTTGAATGAGTACAAAAAAAAAAATCATGAAATTTCAAACACACACGTAACTATTGATGTATGGGAAATATTTTGGAAAAAATTATTTTTTTATCGATTTTACAATTATTCGAAATCGTATTTGATAAAATCTTAGAAAAATGCAACGTAATTTCAAAGTTCAACCTCTAGCTCATAAGAAGTAAAATTATAAGGAAATACCATCAAATTTGTATTAGACTATACCGATAAAACTGCAATTTTCTAATACTATTATTTATGGAGTTACGACATAACAACTAGATTCGATATCGTGATCAAATAGACTTATGAACCTCGCTTACAAAATTCTACAAAAAAAAAAATTTAAATAAATAAATAATAGTATTCACGTCAATAAATAAAATTTGGGTAAATATAGGTACATTTAAAAAATTAATTTTAAAACATATGCGATTGCTGCTTTTTCAAACATTGCGATTGTTGTCGTGAGTTATAAATATTTAAAAGTTAAAATATAATTTAAAAAATCGAATTAAAACATTTAATTATTTTAATTGAACTCTAAAGTAGTGTTCCCTTCAAGAATATGATATGAACTAGTTTTAGATTCTGAGCGAAGCGAAGGAGCTAGTGTTTTAAAAATGATATTATTTGTATTTTTTATTTTTCATGTACACACGGTTTCGTACAGAAATACTTGTCCATAAATATTAACTAGCAACTTTTTTATATGGAATTTTCCTCTAAATGATACTTTAGAAAGGTCATTTTTCGAAATTCTCATTTATATTCTCAAAATTTGGGAAAAACAACCCAAAATTTGACAAAAAATACTCAGAAACTATCTATTTTCAATCCAAACTTTATGAAAATTTAAACATAGATAGATAATAAAATGAATGATATAATAATAATATGTGAAATATTTTGGCACAATACTTGATTTTTCACAAGAAAATGTGAAAAAAAAATTTAGGAATTTTTTTCTAACACTTTTAGATTCTGAACGAAGTGAAGAAGCTTATGATTTTAAAATGATGTTTATCTTTTTTTTTTTTTTAGATTCTGAACGAAGTGAAGAAGCTTATGATTTTACAATGATGTTTATTTTTTTTTTCTCTTTCTGGAAACACTTTTTCGTATAGAAAT
>JAIPRM010014866.1:0-10483 GCA_025469315.1 Stegophylla sp. TES_Ste_2020
CATAAAATTCGGATCAAAAAATGATGGTTTCCGAGTCGTTTTTGTCAAATTTTGGGTAGTTTTTTCCAAAAAAAAATTTGAAGAATTGAGAAATTCAAAAAATGACCTCTCTACAGTACAATCTAGAGGCGAATCCGGTTTCAAAATGTTATTGATCGAAACTTTTGGACTTTTGACTTTTTTACATCATTGTAAAAACACTAGCTTCTTCACTTTGTTCAGAATCTAAAATAAGTCATAAATAATATGTAAATTATTTTAAATATGTAAAAATATACAAATAAGTACGTACAAATCTGTATTCTAATTATAGTCAATTATAATTTCGTCGCGTATTCGTATTATCTTTATGTACGTCTGAAACACACACTTTACGCCTATTAAACATAACAATACAATTATTACATTATTATTCATAAAATGATACCGTTTCGCCGTGCAAACAGTATGTCGGTATTAAACATTTGGACGTGACATGTACTATAAATTATAATTATAACAATAATAATAATAATAATAACAACTGTAATACGGCAAACACACTGTAATTCACTGTTTTACGTGGCATTCCGTGAGACCATAAGAGAGGCCATAAATGAATTATTTTATGTCAAACGTTACTTTGGAAAAATGAAAAACCAATAAGAAATAGACGTCATTTATGTAATAAATAACACGAAAACGTATAATATTAGATTCTTCATTACTGCTGCAGGGCCGTGGGTGTGTGTGTGTGGCTATGACAAATAACTAGAATCGTTATGAATATTACTATACGAAATTTGGGTGGTGGAATTATTAGTCACAATGGGATAGCATACGGTAAATAACTACGGCCATCTTTTTTTTTTTTTTTATTATTCCATGAAATGGATATTAATAATTATGAGAAATTCGTTAATGAATTCGTGTGTACGAGTGGTTTGAAGTAATGAGTACCCAATGCTAATGTCGTCATAGCGAAAACGCGAGCAAGTGCAATAAAAAAGGCAAGTCCCGAATACCGACAAATGATTACGATTTAATGATATAATATTTTATAGGTACTGACATCAATATTAAATTTTTTTAGTATTTATATCATCAATATTTATAGATCACCACATTGGCGTATTCGAATTTTGAGAACTAAATGATTACTCTACCCCTCCCGCATTTTATTTATTTTTTTCTAATTCAGTATTTTATTTTGAATGAGTGTTATTAGCGATTCAATTTTGTTCATGTATCAATTATTTAGATTCTGAACGAAGTGAAGAAGCTAGTGTTTTTACAACGGTGTTTATTTTTTTTCTTATTTTTTTTTCTTTGAACACTTTTTCGTATAGATCTACTTGTCCAAAAGTTTCGATCAGCCATTTTTGAAACCGGATTTTCTTTTAGTTAGTATTTTTAAGAGGACATTATTTAAACTTCTCAAATCTTATTTTTTTTTTTTTTTAAATAAACTACCCAAAATATGACGAAAAAGACTAGGAAACCACCTTTTTTTTTAGTCCGAACTTCATAAAACTTTATACATAGATAGACAATAATATAAGAAATATTTTGGCGCGAGAAAATTTTGAAAATGTAAAAAAAATATTTTGGAAATTTTTCTAACACTTTTTTCTTATTTAATTTTCCTCCCCTTTATTTATTAGATGAAAAAAAAAAGTTAAGTAAAGCAAAGTATAGACAAGAAATCTGAATATACTTCGCACCACAGATATTTTTCGCTCTTCGGGTCAGATACTTTTAGTGAGTGTGATGAAAATAATGACTATTATTTTATATAAAGAACATATTATTAATTTCTTTCGTTCAGAATCGTCTTATTGAAGAAATTATTTATCGCTTCTTTAAAATTATACATAACCTTCAAGAGTATTTGACCCGAAGAGCGAAGAATATCCGTTGTCTATACTTTACTTCACTTTATTTTACTTTGTTTTTCTTTACTTTTTTTTTTTTTTGTAATTTTAATTTCTAACAAATTTTTTAGACAAAAAATGTTTTTTCCTATTTCAATATTTTTTTTAGCCGTAGTTTTGGCTAGCAATTTTTAATGAATAAATAAATCGAAGAAAATAAATTTAACTTCAAGTGTTATGGAACAAATTTCTACATTACTTAATTACCTATGTTTTGTAGAAAATATATATACTACTGTAAGCCTTTAATAATATGGAATCTGACATATATTAAGGGTTATAAAAAAAAAAGCTTACTTTAAACATTTAAAATTAAGGTTCTCCATATTTCTAAACGGTTTTGTTAAAATATGGACCACATGACTCAAATACATATTTCCCGTGTCGTAAAAGGGTTGAAAACGGTCCAAGGTAGTTTTGTACCTCTATTATCAACTATAACAAATCTTGCGCTCTGTTTTGTCTGCATGTTTCGAGAACTGGCGTTTGAACTTTTATAATATTTGATTCACGTACGAATTGCGTGCGCACACGCTTGACGGGAGGTCAGCAGTACATGTTACCTACACGCGAAGCGATAAGCTTATAACGGTACACTAGATCCATGAAGTAAGCCACCCAATGATAATATTTTCAATTCAAAACTTTCCAATTATTAGTAAGTATTTGTAAGTATTTGCAAGCCACATTAGTAATTTGTAAGTTCAGAAGTTTTCCTTTGTTCAAAAAAGTTTGAACTACGACTAACTTCCACAAAAGATAGAAGTTTTATAATTTTTTTTAAGTTTTTGACTTTGCTAAAATATAGTGCGTGATTTGTTAGTATTTGTAAGAACAAAATAAAAAGTCGGTAAGTTAACTTCTTCCAAAATATTCCCAAATTAGAATTTGGCCATGCTTCGACTAAATGAAAAAGAAGAATATTTTCGAGCTTATGTTATGTATTAGTATTGGAAAATATATTGTGTGACAAGTAATTAATAAGGTTTCAAGTATTTGGTTTTTTTGAATAACCGTAATTTCTATGTCGAGCACTATTTTATAAAATCAGAAAGTATAAAATTTGCTCGAAAATTGTCTTTCCTTTAAATTTGCTGATAGGTGTTTTGATTCTAAACCAACCTAAACTGTACACTTGATATTTTGCGTAGCTTAATTTTTCTATGTATATCAATTATATCTCATTAATTAGACGAACCAGTGGTGCAACTTTCAAGGGGGTTGTCCACCTTTAAATTTCTGCTATAATAATTTAATTATAAAGTTATAATTAATGTTAACGGACACTTTACAAGAATTCATTAAATAGAAATTTCAGGTAGCAAAATCTAACTGCCTCTTCTTCGAGTTATCAATTTTACGGGATCTGGACAATCGGCCGACACCCGATCGACCAACAACCAATCGACCACACGGACATTCGACCGACATCCAATACATACTAACCCGTTACGCTCAACGAAATATTATCGATGTTTAAAAATTAAGTTGTCAATGATTTTATTAATAGACTTGTATTAGAAATTAACATAATATTATTATATTAAATGAACTTTAATGCCGCAATAAAATTACCGATGCAAAATGAGCAACAATCTAATAATTATGGACTATGGTGAACCTATTAATTCTTCTTCGTACATTCACAAAAATATCAACCGAGATTTGTCCGTTGAAATATTATTACTGTTAAGTTAACACGAGGAGAATTAATAGTGTTATATACAACGTTTAAATGACTAGGTATGTTTTTAAAAAGCAAACAGGGTAATATATAAATATACTATATATTATTGAATCGCTAACGATGTTAAAGGTATGACGGACATAATTGAAAATGATATATTATACTGAAAATAATTTAACTAATTTCTGTGTTGAATGTACTAATATGATTTATTTAGCAAAATAAAATAATATTTATTTATGGGATAATTTTTCTGTAGATCAATATAATATATTTAATACATATAATGAAAATCTCTTATGTAATGAAAAATTCATTTAATATAATTATATTATATTATACTCTAATATAAGTCTATTAATAAAATCATTGCCAACTTAATTTTTAAACGTCGATAATATTTTGTTAAGCGTAACGGGTTAGTATGTATTGGGTGTTGGTCGATTGTCCGTGTCGGTCGATTGGTTGTCGGTCGATTGTCCTGTCGGTCGAATAACCCAGATCCCAATTTTTACAACGTTTTTCGTAGAAGATAAATAAAATTTAGGGTCACATATTCGATAATACGAATTTTTAAAGCATGTTTTAAATTTCACTAAAAATTAATAAGGATTTTTCAGCATAAATATGTTACAGGTAACTTTAAAATAAATGTTCACCTACCTACACTGTAGATAATTGGAATAACAATTATTTGATTAGACTTTAAACAACATTACTTATTATTTTGAGTAGATAGATCTTGTTTTTTGGTTCTTCATATATCATAATATATTATTGCCAATTATAATTTGTAATGGATGTTCTAACTCCTATTGATAATCCAATGTTAAATATTTCATAAAAATAGAGAACAATGTGCTATGCTATGCTATGCTTTGGTTAACTGGAAAAAATCCTTAAAACTAAGCTCGGCTTTCGCCTATTAGTGGGGTGATGTAGGGTTGAGTAGAGTTAGAGTTTCTTGTTGATTATGTGATGTCGAGTACGGACCAGTGGGTTTTGTTTGTGAATACGTTTAGTATATGAAGGTTGAGACGTTTGACCTAAGAGACGGATGTGATCATGTTTGGAGAAGGAATTTTTGTAGAATACAGATTTCGATTGTTTATGGATTGAGTACTGGATAGACTTGAAATTTGTAGACCATAGGAGGACCGAATTTCTCACAAATGTGGGCATGCCCGTGATTGTCCGGAGTCCTATGGTCTGGACTGATTCTAGTTTACGCCAGTAGATTGGAATCATAGAGAACAATGTTGAAATATTATGTTTATTTTAACCATGATGTATTTCTGAATTAATAGAGATTATAATTGGATAGTTAAAAGGTTAGATTTTTTCAATGCTCATTGAATAAAATTTCCATAAATACGATTCTAGGGGGGGTGTCCGAACACCCAAAACCCGCTTAGTTGTGCCACTGAGACGGACATAGACGACAAATACACGAGCGACGTCCTCTTGAACGTCCGTTAACGTAGAGTGTACTCGAAAAGACGCAATCTATCTGAGGTAAATAACAATTAGTTTCGTGTGGTATATAATGCGAATAAAAGACGTGTATTCAAAAACCGCACTGACGAGACTCTCGGTGCATTATTAAAATATTTGTAGTCGGTTCGTGCGGAAACACCATGCCGGTAACGGCGCATAGTGGTCTGAATTGTAAACTAGCTTACATAAATTAATCTCTCCGAGGAAATGAATATTTTTTATTGGGGTTCTTCCATGAAAGATCAGTATTAAATAGTATTTTTGAAAACTATATATATTATTTTCTTTTATCGAATTTAATTTTTGAAAAATGTGAAGCGGTATTTTCGAAAAACTATTGAAAATTTCTATTCAGAGTTCTACAAGAAAATGTCAAATTAAGACTTGATTTGAAAAGATGAATTTAGATAAAAAAGCGATTAAACGAACGAAATTAAAAAAGAATAGAAAGAAAAGAAAAGTGGAACACGTATTGTTATTTTAACCGTTTGAACTTTTGGCGGGAACCAAATCTAACACAGTCATTATGCTGTATTATATCCCCCGTTAAAATCATAATAATTATTATAATGGACGTTTAACTTAATTATAAAACCGACCTAGTATCTGCAGAATAACAGTAGCGTATAATTAATGAGTTTTAAAGTAAACCGATCCCCAAACATAATCTGTACGATATTTTCAGTTTTAATTAAGTACCAGAATAATAATAATAATAATAATAATAATAAAAAAATATGACACCCGAGCACTGGGCACTTAAAGCGATATCACCCTTGGCCTTTTATTCCGACACCACTCTATGCATATATAATAAATAGGTCTCTTTTGTGTGCTCGATACGCGTTCATTTCGTGAGATTCGCGAACGACGCAATTTTTCATGTTAAACGCAAAAGAAATTCAAAACGATTTTATTATGCTGTAACATATTTTCATAATTATCTTTCCCCCCCCCCCTCTCGCTTTTATTAAGAGCGTTTACGTTTCACGTCATGTTTAAAATATTGTTCATTTCCATCGCGCACTAAATCCACCGCAAATCGTTTTATTTTATTTATTTTTCTAAATAATATATTATACGTTGTTCCCCGCGAGCTTAGCGAATCGCTTATAATAAAACGCCGGCACGCGTGCGATACGCATTTAGTTTTTATGTACGACCGAAAATAAAGAACGTACGCCGCGATACTATTTGTATTCCGCGCGTAGACCGTCGCAGTGCGTTCAATCTAGATTATATTATATTTTGTGCCCCGCGCGCATATTAGGTGACACACGGCTGTTTTGAATTCGCTATATTAATTTTCACGGGGAGGACGATGGGGGGAAAAAAGCACCGGCATTAATCACGGTGCGTGCCTCGGTGCACTCGATTGGTAAACATTAGAGTAGGTTACTTTTATCAAATTTTCGGGTAGTTTTTCCCGAATTTTCGAGAAAACAATGAGAATTTCGAAAAATGACGACCTAAAAATATATTCTGGGAAAAATTCTGATTCAAAAAGTTGCTGGTCGATACTAGTTGAACTAGTATTTTTTTTTTTTATAACGAAACGTGTGTACACATAAAAAAGAAAAAAATACGTCATTAAAAAAAATAATAGCTTTTTCACTCCGCTCAGAATCTAAAAAAAAAAGATAAAAATGTTTGAGTGTTATATTGTGTACCGAAAAAAAAAAAAAATCGAAGAGGGAAAAATGTTCATTAAAAATATTTCTTTAACCAAAATACTCACCATATTCTCCACCCATTTCATCTTGATTAACTTCATTATTTTAAATTCTGAACGCAGTCAAGAAGCTAGTTAGTGTTTTACAATGATATGTATTTTTTTTTCTCATAGAAATACTAGTCTAAAAGTCTCGATTAGTGACTTTTTGAAACCGAATTTGAAAGCTTTAGAGAGGCCATTTTTTGAATTTATCAATAATTCAATTTTTTTTTTTTTTTTTTTGGGGGGGGGAACTAGCCAATATTTGACAAAAAAGACTCGGAAACCATCATTTTTTGATCCAAACTTTATAAAAATTTAAACAAAGATAGACAATTTAGAAAATTATATGAGAAAAATTTTGGCGCAAGAAAATTTTGAAATTATGAAAAAAAATGTTGAAAATTTTTCTAAAACTTTTTTTTTCAATAATTTTTTTTTCTTTATTTACTAGACAAAAAAAAAATTGAAATTAAGTAAATAGTAGAGAAAGTCGGACATACTTCGTGCCACGGATATTATTTGCTCTTTGGGTCAGATACTCTTAGTGGGTGTATTGAAAAAGATGAATTTTATTGTTCTTTATATTATTTACTTTCTTCGTTCACAATCGTCTTTACCGGAGTATAATTTTATCTTATTTTATCGTTCCCGCTCATTGTGTTAAAACATAAATATTGTGTAATTAAAAAAGAAATTTTATTTTAAATTATTGTGTTAATTATGTGGTATTTAATATCTAATATAAAATATATTATTACATTTTTATCTATGTGAAAATATTTTTTATTTATCTACATCTAGATACAATTTTTTCAAAATCTGTTTTGATCCAGATAACTTCAAGTTCATATATCTTATCTTTTTCCAGATATACATTATTTTTTTTTTTTTTTTTTTATCGATAGTTATTCATATAACAATGATATTAGATTTTATTGTTTTCGTCGTAGGGCCACTGATAAGTCGTTGAAAATCAAGGGATCGAACACCCTGCCCCTTTCTCCAAATGGAGCTTCGAGGGTTGTAATTCGTCTTTATTTACTTGTTATTAACATTCTGTGTCGTGTAGTAGCAAATTTGCACGTCGTAATATACTATATACATTTGTGTGCATGTTATGTAATGTTATAATAATATACAATTACTCTTGTGTGTGTGTGTAAACATATTATACGCCTACGTGCAGAGACAGAGAGACTAAATAGTTACATAAAGTTTGTATAAAACTTCTTAACGCGATTAGTGGAAATCGTAACGGTTTCGACTCGATATGCTTCACGGTACATACGCTTTTACCGTGTACAAACTGCATACACAGTCGACTCGGTAGTGAAAAACGATTTGTGCGGAACCGCAGAATTTTTATCGAAATATAAATGTGTTTTTTTTTTTTTTATATATATGAAAATTTGGATTACAAACAACAAGAATGGTGGTAGACATTTTCCACCAAATTGTACCCTAAATACGCTTAAAATCCCCGTAGACACTCCACCGTTATAGATCAGAGGTGGCCAAACAGTCGATCGCGAACGTTTTCATAGTCGATCTTGCAGTTAGAATTTATTTTTAGTAAACATTATCAAATATCCACCGTTGAATCCGTTCGATATCATCGTTATAAATCCAACATACTCAATAATTATTAAAAAAAAAAAGCCGGACATATTTCGCGCGATGGGTGTTCTTCGCACGACGGGTGGGATTCTCTTGACGGGTGGTGTATTGAATTTTAAAGAAACGATAAATAATTTTTTCATTAAGACGATTCTGAACGAAAGAAGTTAATAATATAAAGAACAAATGGGGAAAAAAAAAATGTTAGAAAAATGTCCAATTTTTTTTCACATTTTCAAAATTTTCTTGCGCCAAAAACCTTTCTCATATTATTTTCTATGTTTAAATTTTCATAGAGTTTGGATTAAAAAATGATGGTTTCCGAGTCGTTTTTGTCAAATTTTGGGTAGTTTTTCCAAAAAATAAAAATTTGAATAATTGAGAAATTCAAAAAATGACCTATCTAAAGTACCATTAGAGGCAAATCCGGTTTCAAAAAATTACTGATCGAAACTTTTGGACAAGTATTTCCATACGAAAAGTTGTACACAGAAAAAAAAAAAATAAAAATCATTGTAAAAACACTATTTTTCACTAATTTCACTTCGTTCAGAATCTAAAATGTATATAAAAGTAGATCTTTAAAAGAAAAATTTATCGCGAGTGATCGTCGTTGTTATTAGAGTAATTAGCTGATTTTGAATTTACAACAATAAATTAAAGATTTTTTTTTTTTTTTTTTTCATAAATAAAATGTTACAAATAATATAAAATAATATCATTCGTTTCCCGTCTGAGTTTTAGTTGAGTAAATATTCCCTTTCGTTTTTTTTTTTTTTTTAACTCGAAGAGCCAAATGTGTTTCTCGACAATATTCATGTGTATCAGTCGACCACTCACGTGCGATTATTCGATTCGAATCGGTCCAGTTTTAGTCTCTTTCTTTTATCCCGTATATTAGCAATCGCATGCCGGTTCGGTAGAACGACCACGGTCGGAGAAAGAAACAAAAACGTATTGGACCGACGCGGTGATCGTCCCGCGTGAAATAATGAGTAAACTCGCGGTTCCGGGACCGCCGTCGCCGACGGGAAACGGAAAAGGTTTCCACCGCAAGAGTTTGGTTTTTTTTTTTTTTTATTTTTCATTTATTTACGTAGTGCACGTACCTACGTATAAATGCGCCACAAATACCGAACATTTATACCGTAACGGTAGTTGGTATTTTTAGTCAGGGTTTACACATTCTATATTTTGTAAAAGTCAAAGAGAATAAAGAGACCGTCGGGTGTAAACGAGTAAATACTTCGACAGTGCGGTGAGACTTGAAAGAGATTTCGAATCTTCAGTACACTGTAAAAACATCATAAAAATTCCATACAAAACATGTATACGAATACGGTAGACAATGTGGAAAAGAAAATTCCAAGCAGACTCAAAAAATATTTGTGTCATCATCTTCAAAATTCAAATAATGCGCTTAATGATTTTGGTACTGAAGAATAGTATTTTGCCTTAACTTGTTCATATTCGATGGTGAAAAAATTAATTTACTCAATTCACAAAATAGTGTACTTATATTTTATCTGATATCATAGACATTATAATGTCGCTTGTATTCTTTTTAAACGTGCAATGGAAATATTATGAATATCTATAGAAATTAAATTAATATATAAAATAATTAAAGTCACACTTATAATATTGTAAAATAATAATTATCGTATCCACATTTAAGATAAAACTTGTTCATTTGAATAATATAATTTAGATTATTATGCAATTAAATATCTATTAGATTCTGAACGTTAGTGAAGAAGCTTATGTTTTTACAATGATGTTTATTTTTTATTTATTTTATTTATTTATTTTTCTTCTCTGTAAACATTTTTTCGTATAGAACCACTGGTCCAAAAGTTTTCGATCAGTAACTTTACATATCCAAAATCGGATCTAGTTGGTACATTAGAGAGGTCATTTTTCAAATTTCTCAATATTTTTTTTTAATAATGCGAAAAAACTGAAAAAAAAATTTCAAAAAACGGCAAAATATGCAATTACCGCAATTTCCGTAAAATTGAAAATTACTTTTTGACATAACTTCTAAAATAA
>JAIPRM010014867.1:0-10482 GCA_025469315.1 Stegophylla sp. TES_Ste_2020
CAATCTAGAGGCGAATCGGGTTTCAAAAAGTTATTGATCGAAACTTTTGGACAAGTATTTCTATACGAAAAGTTGTACACAGAAAAAAAAAAAAGAAAAGAAAAAAAAAGAAAAATAAACATCATTGTAAAAACACTAGCTTCTTCACTTCGCTCAGAATTTAAAACAAATAAAGTTATTTATTAATATATATATTTTCATTAAATATTATGGAATTATCTGAGTAGAAGACTGAGTAGTCAACGAACAGTTAATTAATTAATCTTGCATCGTTTTAATTACAGTACATTGCAGTCATTCGAGAGCGTACGAGCTGTATGCCGACTCTGTGTACAATAGAAAGTCTTTGGTCGCCGTACAATGTTCTTCGTTGATAGATTACGACTTGGACAAGTGTGCGAACAACTCACAAGCGTTGATGGGACACGACGCGCAACCTAAGTAATAATTTACTCCAAAAATGTGCATTGACATTAGGAAAAAATCGAGTGATCAATAGTATATCTGTGACAAATTCAAGTTGTTAACCAGTCAATGCAAAAAATTCTAGTACTATGCATAACATCTTGGCTAGTGGTTGTCAAACTGGATGCCGCGGCACATTAGTGTATCTCTAGGTGTGAGACTTATACCGTGAAAATTTTGTCCAAATAATAGCAGATTTCTTCTCGTTATATAAGTAACATATTCAATTTATTGTTTTGAGGATGAAAAATTGTGTTCAAGCATAATCATATTGTACAGAGTAACTTACATTTATATTTTCTAGAAAAAGGTATTAGAGCGAGAAAATTGTGGGATCGCCTTGAAGTTGTAGGATAAGAACTGCGTAAGACTGAAGGTGACAAAATTATAAGTACTGTCCGGCTTTAGGCCTGGTAAAGTTTGAAGGAAAAGTTTATCAAAGCGTGGAAATGTCCGCGGAGAAATATCGTAGAATCATAGTTACATTTAATGTATAAAGCGTACAAGGCCATATTCAATATTGGTTTTGGTAGTATTATTGAAAATTATCTAGTGAAATGTTTTAAATATTTTTTAGAAGAGGTCTTGATTTTTCGTGTCAAATGCTGCATATACATGGCCCTGATTATCCATAACTTTGAACGTCTAAGTTTTAATTTAATATGATTATTATTGACTGGCCGATCAAATTGAGAATAAAATAAACAAAACCGATTTTAGCTTTTTAGTTTTTGATCGGAATGAGGTCAATAAAAGAATTATCATTCCGATTTTTTTTTTTTTTTTATTACATATTATTTATGACTTTATGAGTATTTGTGTACTTTTCAATGTCAATTATTTTAATCAATGTGATGGATTATTTGTTCTAGTTCAAGAGGAAAATTTATTTTGAAAACTAAAGACTCCAGTCCTTATGGTATTTTATAAAATGATGTGCTTTAAAAATGTATAAAATGTAAAATAAATTCCACAAATTGACAATATTAGTTGTATAAACCTTCAAGGTAAAACTAAATATACCTATTTGAGATATTAGACATATAAATATCATATGATATTTACTATCTACGTACTACCCAAATACCATTTTATTGTATTGACTATTAAAATATGTAAATTTATATTTTATACTAGGTACCCACTTAATTCGTATAATGTACGAATTGTGCATAAATATGAATTGAGGGGTGACATTGCAAATCATACTTTTTCCATTTTAATATTTTTTCACAGATCAAGATTTTCTATTCTAAATTACTGAAAACTAGTGAAAATATTATAAAACTATCCGAAAATTCATAAAAATACACTCATTTAGTTTATTTATTAATATAATTATAATTTTAATGATTTAATTCATAATTTAAATCGCCAATTTTGCGCCAAAACATCATATTTCCAACACATAGTAGGTTTTGGTCTAATATGGACTTAAATAAAGCTTAACTTAAAAATAAAGCTTTTTGTAAAAGTAGTAGGAGTAAGTGCATTAGTTTAGTAACAGAAACGGGAACCAATTTGACTTACACAAATGAAATACCTTTTTTAAAGGGAACCAATTTGGTATCAGCAACAGACATTGTTTCAATCATAAAAACACCTACGATCGCATACGATGCGCACACGTATAACTAGAAGCTAAAAGGAGTTGTTAATGTTATAGGGCCGATTTATATTTTATTTATTCACGTTATAGAATTAAAATAGCCAATTAATTATGTTGGTTCAACAATTTTCTTAAATTGTTTATTGATGATGAAACAATATGGTGAAAACAAATTTTAATCTTGTAATTGAAAAACCCACTTATGGTAGTTACTTATTGCTTGTGTAAATTTGTTTAAAAAAATATTCTGTTTATACGTTTCTACTCAACTCCAAATGGAATGAATCTGTTGGTTTTTCCATAGTAATCACCTCTAACACTAAAAAAAAAAAAAAAAAAAACATTTGTTATTAAATAAATATAAGAACACAAATGTATACATATAAAAAATGGTATAAATTAAAAACTACATTGAAATTGGCCAATCGAAACATAAAATGTTTATTTAACCGTTTAAACATCACAAATAGTTTAATTTATCATTTTGTAATACTATAATTAATAATAGAATTAATGATTATATTTTACTCAGTTATTCTATTCGTTCTGTACACACGAAAAATAATTGAACATGGGAAAATAAACGTTTTATGAACAAATAAATTTCATTGATAATATTGAATTAAGAAAACTCTGAATTGTAGTTGTAAAATGACGCAAGTTTTAGTTTCCAATTGGTATAATTTATTTACCTGGGTGATGCGTCGTGTCCCATGGTAATTTTTGTGTTATTTTTACACCTGTCGAACAGAAATTCCATCCACGAAGAACATTCTACTGCTTGGATAGACAGTTTATTGTAAATTGAGTCCGCATAAAGTTCATAGGCCCTTGAATGACTGCAAGTTACTGTAATTTATCCGAGAGAAGAAATTAATGTTGATCAGTTCACTACTTGATCGATATTCTGTTTTATGATACTATGTGAATATTTTTGATTTTTTGATTATGTCATAAATGTTATACGTGTGGAAAAGAGTAAATTTCATTGAAAAACGCCTATGCGAAAACGTACGTGCAAATGTCACGTAAATCAAAAAAGTTCTATGTAAAATATTAATAATTATTATTTGTAGGTATATAATATAAATAAAATTAGTGCAATAATTACACGGTGTTTAATCATAATATAGGTAGGTACCTACCTACTTATTTTAATTTATTTCTTTGACGCTTTATCATTTTGACTATATACTTACTAAAATCGAGTAATTTGAACAGTGAATTACATCCCGGTTGAGGTGCTCTTCCAGAGTTGGGATAGTAGTCGACGTGGCCTATACTATCTTTGTAGCCCAAAGAACCTGCTGCTGTGTGAATAACATCTACGAAAGCGGCATCTTCTACGCCCAAATGTTCCGACTGTATTGAAAACAACTCGAATCCTGGAGCGGCCGGATCCAGTCCTAATATGTTAGAATTTTTAAATTAACAAAATTGTAACCCTAGAGTTCTCTGAACACTACAACTACACAAATGTTTATTTGAGTTTCAGAATTTGTGTAAAATTGACGTTTTCATACTCTGCGAACAATATTTTTGAAAATAAAAACACTTATAGTACTGCAGTACACATACTTATTGTAAAAATTATCATTTGCTTTCTTTATATTTAATCATGGGTAAAAGATTTAATTGTTGATTTTTTTCCTATATCTTATATTTTATGGAAGCGACAAAAATTTGAAAGGTATTACTTTCAAAAACGATGTGCCACGCACATACGATGAAATTTGATATGAAAAAAAATAATAGAGTTTTGATGGAACACAACTAGTTATGATAAATTATTTTATTGCGGGACACTATTCGTTGATTTGAGAAATAATTCGTTTGCAGTCTTATGTGTAGGCTATAGATAATGATGGCAATTATCAGTAGAGTATGTTAATAATACCAAAACTATAGCTAAAGACAAAATAAATTAAACACAAATTAAAATTTGTTGTTCAAATAAACATATTCACATAAGTACAACGACATAATAATCATCAAAATTAAAATCATACAAATCTCAATGACATTAACATGGGAAATAAGAAAAACTTTTAATCAATTAGAACAATAATTTGTAATGTTCTGTAAAATATAAAATAGAAACGATTAAAACAAAAATACGGTAAGTGAATGTTTTAAAAATACTGAAAAAATATTATGATGGATATCTATTATTAAGTACATTTAATTCGATAAACTGAGAACAACAACTATGTACACTTATGAACAATATAATAATATGCATCATGTCCTTTTTTTTCAGACTTTTACAAATATTTTATACGAGTTACAAGTAATTTATATTGAGCTATTATTAAGACTGTTCGGGTCATATAGTTTTAGATTCTGAACGAAGTGTTTTTACAATCATGTTTATTTTCTTTTTTTTTTCTATGTACAACTTTTCGTATAGAAATACTTGTCCAAAAGTTTCGATCAGCAAATTTTTGAAACCGGATTCGCCTCTAAATTGTACTTTAGAGAGGTCATTTTTTGAATTTCTCAATTCTTAAATTTTATTTTTTGGAAAAAACCACCCAAAATTTGACAAAAACGACTCGGAAACCATCATTTTTCGATCCGAACTATATGAAAATTTTGAACATAGATAGAAATCATATAAGAAAGATTTTGCCGCAAGAAAATTTTGAAAATGTGAAAAAAAAAATTGGGAATTTTTCTAATAGGTACTTTTTTTTCTCATTAAATGTTGTCTTTTTTCTTTATTTATTAGATAAAAAAAAAAGTAAAGTAAAGTATAGACAACAAAAGCTAGACATACTTCGCACCACAGATATTTTGTGCTCTTCGGGTCAGATACTCTTGGTGAGCGTATTGAAAACGATGACTATTATATTGTTCTTTATATTATTAACTTTCTTGGTTCAGAAGCGTCTTCACACCCGACAAGAGAATCCCACCCGTCGTGCGACGTATGTCCGGGGATTTTTTCAAGGTTGATATTATGGGTTGAAGTCTGAAGACGTTCGGATGCAAAACATCATTAAAAATGTACTACTCACCGGTAATCCTGCCGATTTTCCCCAATTTAAAATGAAGGCCGCACGAACCCATAACGTGCGCGCCGAGACTGTGGCCCAGCAGATGTATGTCCGACGCACTAATCCCCGTGTGTTCGACCACACGGCCCAAAAATTCGGCAATTTTAGATCCCACGGACAAGGTCAACGTAGCCGGCACAGCGTAATTAATGTCGTTCGCGATACAACTCCAATCCACCGAGATGACGTTGTACCCTCCAACGTTGACATAAGCTGATCATCATTATTGCAGATTATTCATTAAATCGAATATATTGAAATTTAATTTTTATCAGTCGCATAAATTCGCGGTTATAATATAATTACGAACAAAATCGTACAACTCTTTCCATATTATGAAACGCATAAATTTTGTCAAGTGATAAAGGGATCGTGTACGACTTTGTTTTTTCAGATACCTACCTGTTTTAATGACAAAAACACCGGTGTAATTTTCGTCTGACGCAAGCCACCCGTGTGTAATGACTTTTAAAGGTAAACCCTCGAGCCAGTAGTCGAGTATCTTTGATTCTTGACCAAATTCGATTTTCCTCGGTTCGTCGTTTCCGAGAAATCTATTTTAACGAATGAATTAAGTAGGTACCTATTTTTGAATATTATAAAGGAATAAAATAGTGAAAAATGTATAGATAATGCTGAACATTTTATATTTTTATTATAATCGATGACATTAGAACATAGATCATCATGATGTTAAATTTGTAAAATTATTCATCCATTTTAGATTCACATTTGAAACAGTTGAAACTAAACATATTATGTCTCATATTACAGTGTATCAATAATAATAACTAGTGATATGAATTTGTATAATATACACGTATAAAATCATATTATACGTGGTATTAAACACGTACAGTATTATTTAATACAGTGGTATAAAATATGCATAAAACCTTTTTACACATGGTATTATACATGTTGTATAGAATTGTTTTAATATTTATATAGCTAAATAGAAAACAAAAATAAAATTTATGGAAATTCAGGTTATGGCGCATTTTATTGTTTTTTATCAACTTTCAGGTAGTTTACGCATAGATAAAATATTGAAAAATGATCTCTTTAAAGTACTACCAATCTGGGTATGATTTTGGATCTTTAAATGATTCGATCGAAACTTTTGGGCAAGTATTTTTATATGAAAAGTGTTTACAGAAAAAAAAATAAAAAATAAAAATAAACATCATTGTAAAAACAAAAGTTTCTTCGCTCCACTCAGAATCTAAAATCACGATTATATTTTCGATATATTATTGAATTTATTCCTAAAATTTTGGTTTATTTATTTGATTAAAATTATTGGCAGTTATCAGTAAAATCTCTTATTATTGAACACAGTATATTTGAAGTGTGTTTTTGTCCTGCACAGAGCAGGACTGCAGGAGCCCAGCTGGCTCTGTATATATTTACATATAATGCAAAATATAGAAAAAACATAATTTTTATGACATTGTTAACGTCATATTGTACATTTGTACGAAAAAAATTGCTACCTATAAGATAAAAATCACATTAGTTCTATTTACCTAAATACATATAAGTTTATTAACAAGTGACGATATTTACAAATCCCTCCAGCCCTCCATGGGAAAATCTTCGCTGTACTAGGACAACATCAATGTTTGTCCTGGCCCATCGGGCTCAGTGACCCAATACTGACCGAAATCAATAATCACTAGAGTTTTCTATTTATTTCACCGAGTATTGAGTTTGATGAAGTAGTTATCGATTTGCCAAAAAAAATAGCCAGAAAACTAAAATTTTTTCTATAATAACATTAACTGTTTTTGTAATTCAAATAATTGCACTTGGCTGTTTAAAATTTGTATATATTTGTCTATACATTATAGGCCCGACATAGTTTACTTTGTGAAATTTTATGAATAAGATTCGGCACGCGGCTGCGACGTAAAACGTTAACTCACGAATTCCAATAGATGAAATCCAATTGCGTCCCGTTGACCGTCTCTAACGCGCTGTTTTCTCGGTCGTCTTCGTTCGGGCGATTCAGTGCTCTCCTTTTTTTCCCTATAATCAGACCTAAAACGGCAACGAAATATTTAATCAAGCGTAGTTTTCGTTTGATCGAAAACGACAACATGGTGGTATTTTCTCACAAAAAAAAAAAAACCGTAATCTAATTTCGTAATGTCACTAAATAAAATAATGCTCGTGATCTTTTTTCTGTTTTTTTTTTCGTAAATCCTACGCTATGTTTATGTCCACCGCGCATTCGTACCGTTAGTGGATTGGAACGCGAGCAACACGGCGAACACGACGAGTGCTGAGTTCATTTTTGAAATTTGGATAATATAATATATATATATATATAATGACGAATGACCAATGACCGACTTTTTGTGTACAATAAAGAATCGCCGTTGAAACGAGTGCGTTTTTATAAAAAAATATCCATTAGCTGCTTCGGTTCGCACGTTGTGCACAATAATTGTTTTGATTGCATTTGTTTTCACGTTATATATTATAGAAGTACGCTGAGTATTGACGTATGTCTGCAAATCATCTCGTTTGCCGTAATTAAGGTGGTACAGGTTGCAGCCCAATTAGTCTGAACAAATTCAAAACACGTCCGAGTTTTGAGCATCGTTCGTTAAAATGATAATGTTATAAAAAACACAGTGCATTGAGGTGGACGACAACATTATTCGCCGAACGTGACGTGTGTTTGTTTTAATCAATGATATTATTATTATCCACGAGTATCTATTTTTAACTCGACATAATTATTATTTGTGCGCAATCCTTTGGTTTACTTGGGGCGGGCGCGAATTCAACTGTCAAGCCAATAAATTGTCTATTGTCTATCATAATATCGGATCGCTGGGTAATCATTTATCGTAAGACCTTTCACCGGCGTTGAACTCTAATATTAAACGCTTAAAAAATTATTCAAATACAAATATATATATATATATATAAATTGTATCACAGGAATCGAGATTTTTTTGCGGCTCATTTTCGATTCTGAGTGAAGCGATGAAGATTGTATTTTTGTTCATGATAGTTAATATATTAAAATGTTTTATGATTATAAATTATAAATTAAAATAAGTAATAACAATTATAACCATTTTACGATGTTTAAGAATCTGACGTCCTCTCAAAAATTGGCGCCCGGAGCCAATGCCCCTCTTGCTCCCCCCCTAAATACGCCCCTTTCGCAGGCATGACATAAGAATAAAGCATACAATGCTTGAAATATCTACCTAGTTGGAAAGTCCAATTTTTTTTTTCCAAATATTTTTATGCAGATTTTAATGAAATATAAATATTACTAACAAGTAAAAGCCTACCTTTTGCCATAATATTTGTAAAATAAAATAAATCGTATGAACTATTATACAATTTTAAATTATTTCTTTATTTTTTGAAACTATTTATTGCTTTAATTTATTTAAAATGCAACCAATAAAAAAAAAAATTGTTTCTGAATACTAGCAATACCATAGTAACCAAATAAAATAGCTTTTTTTTTTTTTTATAAGAATATTGAAAAAATCAATTTTTTTTTCTTCTCGAAAATCATGAAAAAAATTGAGCTGTTAATAATTCGTTTAATTAAAAAAGTTGCAAAAAAACATTCTTATATATCAAGAGTTAAGATTATTAACTTTTAAATTAATTTCCTTACTGTATAATGATATAAATTATTATTATTATATTATTGTTTTGTAAACTAAAATTATGTTTAATACTTTAATTTAAATTTTTTTACTTCCAAAAATCTATTCAACGAAGTCATTGAATTGTATGATTCGTTTTTTTTCAAAAATGAGACTAGATACTTTGTGTAAAATCTAAATGTAATATATAAAAATAAATAAATTAAACTGAGAAACGAGTCGGACATCGCATAGTTCTTCATCACTTTGTATGCCAAACCATTCATGGTCACTAAATGAACTCAATTGTTTAGTTATAAAATTTTTTTTGGAAAAATTGTTTTATATTTTGCTCTCTCATTTGATATTCTTCAGAGAATTTCATTTTTTTTTTTTTTTTGTTCCAAGCATCCATCAAATAATATGACCACTCGAAACTGTGGAGAAGAAGAAAGATAATTATTTCAATAACACATATTTTTATCCAATAGTCCGCTCTTGACGGTGTTTCAATGACCAAATAATTGTATTATCTCGGAACAATCGTATTTCGCCTGCAAGTGTGTAGGTGTTGGACAATCGTGTTTGCGTATGCGTCATGATTTTAAATGATGCCGCCTCGTCATAATATAGTTATCGCGAATTCGACGTTATTACCAACCACCCTAAAGATAAACATTCGGGATAATTATTAATTACCAATAATTGTCTATTGTATATTCAACAGTTGTGACAACGATATATTATATTGTTAAAAAATTATCAGTCCGTTCAAAAATGCCTAACACTTCAAAACAATAATATTTCACGTTATGAAAAAAAATTATATTATTAATTTCTATATTATGATGTGTAAATGATTGGTATTCGGGTTTGTCATTTGCCAAATTCATAGGCGCAATTTTGATATGCTTAGGACCCCCAGTTTTTAAATCAGTACTTATAATTTTTGGTGATTTGGTGTGTGTGTGTGTGTGTGTGTGTGTGTGTGTGGAACGGATTTCAATTTAACGTAAAAGTAAAAACAATTAAATATGTGTTTGTTATTTCTATTAATAATTATTTATTCATAGCATTGAAAATATTTAATTTGAAAGGTTGATTGATACATAAGTGCAGCTGTATAAAATCACACATAACGTCAATTTGAAAACAGTGAGCAAAAAAAAAAAAAAAAAAAAGATAATTTCATCATCCAATAAAAAGTCCCGATTTTCTAAACTGAATAGCTGGCAACCCTGATCACTAAGGCTCGGAAGTTGTTGTATTTGCATGTTTTTCGTGAGCAATTAGATTTATTGTTAGGTAAGCTAGAAATTCATTTCATGACATTACGTAATAAATATTAAAAGTTTATCGTGCATATTTTTGCATATTTGGTGATTTTGTAGTTTTAAGAGCATATTTCTTAATTTTACAACTTTTTAAAGCATATTTGATGATAAAATTTGAAATTTGGTAATGAAAAAACAAAATTAATTCATTTCTAGAGTTTTTATTAGATATTAAATGTATTATTGTATTTACTCTGTGTTTCAAATTCATTTTTATTAACATTATTAGAAACATAAAAAAAAAATATAAGAAATAACGTACTTAGTTTTCAAAGTATAAAAATTTGCTAATGGTTAATAATAATTTACGATCTTATACTTTGAAAATAATTTAAAAAATATTTAGTGGTTCAATGCAACAATTTTTAAGGTAATAACGAAGTTATACT